>JAEIFU010000719.1:0-104042 GCA_018904235.1 Lordiphosa stackelbergi | reverse complement strand
CTCGGATGGGAAGTTCTTTTGCATCCACCGTAAAGTCCGGAGCTCGCACCATGTGATTTCCACATATTTCTGTCCATGGCGAACGAGCTTGGTAGTCGGAAGTTGGCCACAAGAGAGTCCTGTGAAAATTGGTTCTCCGGTTTTTTGCCAATAGGGGAAGCGAGCTTCTATAAGAGTGGCATTATGAAGTTGGCATCGTTGAGACTCATCATCGAACAAAACGGCGCATATTTGACCTAAATCGCATTATTATAACCAATTTTATGAACAATTGAAAATTCAATAAAAATACCGCAAGACTTTTTTGATATATAGATAGATAGCTTTAAAACTGAGAGACTAGTTTGCGTAGAAACAGACAGACGGACAGACAGACAGACGACGGACGGACAAAGCTCAATCGACTCAGCTCGTCACCCTGATCAAGAATATATATAGTTTATAGGGTCGAAAATAAATATTTCTATGCGTTGCAAACTTCTGGGCCAAATTATAATACCCTTTGCAAGGGTATAAAAAGTAGCTCCCGGCATTAAGGCACAAAAAGATCGTTTTACACTTTTGCTGTGTAATAATGCATCAGGCGACTTTCAAGTAAAGCCAATGCTTGTTTATAAGTCTTTGAATCCCCGTGCGCTTAAACGGATAGACAAGAGCAAATTACCCGTTTACTGGAAAGCAAATTCCAACGCTTGGGTAACTGCAGAATTATTTAGGGACTGGTTCTTGAATTGTGTACCTGATGTTGAAAAATATTTAAAAATGAAGAATTTACACTTTAAAGCACTTTTGTTGTTGGGCCATGCCCCAGGTCATCCGAAAGATTTAAGCCATTCAAATAAAATTTCTTCAACCTAATTCAACTTCACTACTGCAGCCAATGGATCAGGGTATAATTTATACTTTCAAGACATATTACATACTCTCTACGCTGGATTTTGGATACTACTGAAACTGACTCGGTCGATGTAACCAGTGCTTGGAAGAAATTTTCTATTAAAGATAGCCTTGATTTGGTAAGCTTATCGTTAAAAAAAATTAGATGTCAACATTAAATAGATGCTGGAGGAAATTGTGACCAGAGGTTGTTAAAAGCCATGTAATAGAAGTGCCAAAATGTGGATTCCGGATATATTGCCTGCCCATTCATTGAAGGTGAAGGTTGCGACGACATGGCATTTGATGATGTGCAAGAGTTCTTTAAAAATGAAGAAATTAATGACGAATCATTTGAATGAAGCAAACAATTCGAAATCAAATGACAGCAGCTCTGAGGAACGCGATCCGATTAGTTTAACGATAGAAAAGATCCAAGAACGATTCGCAGAAAGAAGATTTAAAAGCCACCAAACAATCGAAAATTACCGATTTTTTGATAAGGAGCCACTAAAAAAGAAAACAGCTTAAACTATAAATGGCACCAAATGCATTTCAAAAAGTGTTACCTGTTAATTAATTATATGAAGAAACTGTTTTTATTTAATACCAACATTTAATTTTGTACCCCTAATTTTGTACTGAATCCATGTTTCGCTTAACACGATTTCGTTTAACACGAGGTTTTTTAGGAAAGTAACCCTCGTGTTAAGCGAGGGCCAAGTGCATTTCTTAAATCTATAAAGAAAGTGGTTCTATAAAACAATCGATAGACATCACTCGATACATAGTACTCGATACTCAGAACCCTATACTAAGTACTCGATACTATGTACTCGATAAACATTACTCTATACTCAGTACACGACAGACTCAGTTCTCGATACTGAGTTCCTCTTTAAAGTTCCTATACAGATTTAGAGTAACAATCTAGTTTTCCTCCCATAAATTTAAATATGTTTTTTTGTCTTTAGCAGGCTATAACTTTGCCAAATAAACTGATTTGAATGCCATAAAAATCACAAAATTAGATCATATGTTTGGCCATATGCTCAGATAGCGAAAATAATTATCAAATAACCGCGCTCGCTTAAACGGGATGATTTATTTTGATAAAAATGCCATAAATCGAAAGATGTCTGTCTTTAAAGGCCAAATTAGACACTTTCCGCTGAACTCATAAAGCGCCTTTGATTTTTTAAAAATGCATTGATATGTACTTTATGGCAAATAGCTCATAAACTCACATACTTATGCCTAGTTTGGCCTCCATAAATCCTAGAGTGCCAAAAATTCAAAATTATCGTTCGCCATATCTTGGTAACAAGAGCTGATGGAGCTAAACCCAAACCAGTTTTGGCATCAGTGAGCATAAACCTATCATATTTTTAAATCAACAGGGGCTGCACCTCACAAAGTTGGTCATTTTGTTGGCCTGTGTAATCAGTATTCGATTCCCAGTCCCCGATACTTTATAATTAATACTCTTAATACTTGGTACTCGATATTCAGTACTCAAAACTCAGTTCTCGAAAGTTAATACTCAAATACTCAGTATTCAAAACTCTGTACTTGATAATCAGTACTCGATACTGTTGTGTTGTGAAAACATCGATAGCACTATCGATGTTTGTGTATATCAAATATCATATTGTAACAATGTAAGAGTAAGATTTTCTTAATTTATCAGGAATTATCTATGACATTATTTAATTTCTTTATTTTCATTTTCCTTGGATAAGGCCTGATTCCAGATGACATAAATTTTGATTTCGCCGACACCTAGTTTGACTGCTGGCAGGGCAAAACGGCTGATAAAAACAGCATATACACCACAATTACGTCATTCAAATAAGACTGGAAAAGAAAATATTTGTTTTTTGTTGTTAATTTGTAGTTCATTATTTAAAATAAAAAATTTACCTTTTGACCAACAGCATTTTTGACAGAGATTCAGATCGCTTAATGACATACCGCGTTTGAAGCGTCAGTCCAACAGTTTTTACCATGGAACAATACACGCCACGGAGCGCTCAAATAGTTGAAATTTACATTCAACAGAACAAGTCAATTGTGAAAACTCAACGTGCTTTTAAAAAATTAAAAATTATGCCCATTTCACATTGAATGGGACCGTAAATAAGCAAAATTGCCGTATTTACGCCACTGGAAATCCTGAGGAGATTCAAGAGTGCCTCTTCATGACGAAAAGTCACAGTTTGGTGCGGCGTTAGTGCGAAAACGGTCTTGGGCCGTTTTCTTCCAAAATGAAAATGGCCATGCTGTTACCATCAACCGGAGCGTTATCGCGACATGATGACCAATTTGTGAGCCAATTATCGTCGAAAGCGTTGGCAGTTCTGGTTTCAACAAGACGGCGCTCCACCGCACACAAGTCGCATAACAATCGATTTTCTGAAGAAATTGTTTCCGAGCCGTTTGATTGAAGTGGTGATTTGGACGACACGTCGCCCGATTTGACGCCGCCTGACTTCTTCTTGTGGGGATATTTGAAGTCAAATGTTTACTTAACAAGCCAAGGACCGTAGAAGAGCTCAAGGACAACATTCGTGAAGAAATAGCCGCTATTCCGGCCGAAATGTTGGCGAAATCGATGGAAAATGCTGCAAAAAAAGGCACAATACGCCATCAACGCAGAGGCAGCCATTTGAGAGAATCATATTCAAAAATTGATGTAAACAAATCTATTGGAACAAATTAAATGATTAAGATTGCCAACCGCCAAATTTTTATTTTTTCTTTGATTAATTATAATACAGTACTACACAGAGGGAAAAAACCTAGATCATTGAACGCAAAATGAGCACAAACGTTACCAAAACAGTGCAATGAACGGTTTTTCTTATTTGTAGTATAATGTTCTCACTTCTTTTGATTGGAAGTAAAGGGAGGCAAGACTCCTGGATATTCGCGCTACTGCTTCTCCCTCCGCCCATAGGAATAAGATACATCGCTTCAACGACCCACTCCACCTGACTCGATCGGGCTTGTCTGGGAATTGAACCCGGTACCTTATGCACTGAACGTATGTAATGTAGCTCCAGCACATTCAGCCGTTGTACACTTTTACAGATTCACATCTATGCTTGTTCGAGCTGACAAGAGAGAGATCTCATTCGCTCTCTCTCTCTAGTATATCTCTCTGTTGAAAACCCGTTTTGTTGTTGTTTAAAGCAAGTATTATCCGATTGAGAAAAACTTTACTCATTTCAGGAACATTTGGAACATTTTTCCTCAAGAATTTTGACATCATCTTGTTCTTATTTTTAAGTTTAAGGCAACTCATTTTCTGAACTGGTTTTTTGGTTTTATTCAGTACTCAATAGTCAGTACTCAACAGACAGTGCTCGATACTCAAAACTCAGTACCCGATATTAGATACTCTATATTAACGATTTTAGCGCCTGTCCCGCAGGGGCTTAATATATTTCGCAATTCACACAAAAGTGTCGTACGCATGCCGAGGCTTGTGCCAAGAGAGCAAACAGCTTTTCAGTCGCTGGCCAGAGTTCTATGAAGTATGTCAGAGCTGGTTTGCCTAGCTACATTTTACACACCAATGCACTCTCACTTTTTAGTCACTCTGCTCAGTATTGAGCTCATTTGAACAAACCAGCTACTGCTATGGCAAATAGAAAAAGCGGCTGGCAAATTTTTCTCTTTTTACTTTTAGCAAACCACTGGACCAAGCCAGAATGGGACTACACTGAGAAAAAAAGGGATATTTTTTTATGATCCTCAGGATATTTTCGGTATCCATTTGGACTGGATAGTTAACTATCCTTTTTCTGGATCCATTGGATCTATTCCACGTCGATTTATTTTCGCTCAAAAAGGATATATCAGAAAAAAAATATTTCATTGATATTTTTTCTTCATCCAAAGGAGCTGAAAAATGAGAAAAGGATATTTAAGAAAATTTTTCTTAAAGTGGATATTTCAAATATCACACAAGACAGAAATTACAAGCAAAGCTATCCAAAATGGAAAAGTCGGAAATGAGAGAGGCTAACTTTTAGAATTCTGGACACATTTAAAAATTAAAACTTGAAGGCAAATAAAACTTCACCAACAATTTCTAAATTGATCTCAGAACTAAAGGAAATTCACTAGCTACTGAAAGATTTCGTAATTTGGTAATTACTTTTTATTCCACCGGCCAACAAACATTAAAAATTTGTCGTTTTTGTGTTGCGAGACTATGAATCAATTCCACTTTTGAAAAGTAGCCGTGGAAGTGGAATTGAAAACATGCCTTATATTTTTATTATATGCATTCCTACAACAAAATACACACCCACCTCTTTTCCAATCATATTTAAGACTTTTGAGAACTTTAAGGCAGCCGCAAATACCCAACAAGGTCCCAACAGGACAAAGTTGTTCTCCCTGAATTCAGTGTTTCGCTGACGCAATCCTTAATTGCAAAGTGAGCAAAGTAGCCGAAAATAAGCTGAGCAAAGCACTTAAATTAATTACAAAAGTTGACAAAACGTAAACAGAGAATCGAAATGGCAAACAAAGCTTGAAATTAGATGGTCTGGTATTATTGTCAAATGAGATTTTTCTCCTTTTTTCTATGCTGAAGGTCGTAAATAATTTATGTAAACTTGAAGGCTCAAATAGGGACAGTGAAAGAAAGAGAGAGAGGGGGATGGCAAATGGCAGTGGGAATTGTCGCAGACTCCTTTACACTTTGATGCTGCTGTGTTATGAATAATAACTTGGGATCTGCCTGCTGTAGTTCCTGTTGTGCGTTCTCCCTCTATCACTCTCGCGCCATCTCTTTTTGCTTTGAATATTTTACGCAGGCATAAATAATTTAAAACAATGGAACACACGTAAAAAAAAAAAAAAAAGGATAATGCAGCAAAAAAACTGACAAACAGCACAAAAGTGAGAACGGGAACAACAACAACAAAAGCTGGAAGATAAGAATAAAAATTTGTATATATATGAGATGCTGGCCCAAAGACACATAAAATTCTACCTCTCGTTCGCTTCCCATTTCTCCACTTGGCCCGAGCGCAACACTTGACATATGTGCCGCCCTTTGACCTCCTTTGAAGCAGAGAGCTGCTGCTGACATGATGCCTAAGCGGAGTGGAGCGAAGCGGACGTCTTGTAAATGAGACGACATGGTGGCCAAAACATTTGACGAACGACTAAAACAGAAGAGAGTTGGCGAAGCCCAACTGAAGTTTACCCTGTTCCTGCCAAAGCTTTCATGTCCTTGAAGTTTTGACGGGTTCAAACATGAGGGCTAAATGATTTCTTTATTTGTCATCATACTCTCTATACTTTTAAAACAGGGTATAAAATTACAAGCACACATATGACTTTACACCAGCTCCCCCCAAACGTCTTGGCCAAGTCACTGACTGATGGCGGCTCAAAGAAATGTCAACACACAAAGCTCACGCACAAACGCCCATAGACAATTTCACTTTGACTTAACAAATAGAAAATCATTTATTCTGCATGCGCGAACGTGGACCTCTGACGTCTTTTACCAAGAGGCGTTTCGATTTCACACTGAAGAGGAAGTGGGAGGAGGAAGCTCGTCTGCTGCTGTGATTTCCGTCCGTGTCTCTCGCCGCCTGTCGAGCCGTTAGATTTATGCGCATTTTGCATATTTCTTTTTTTCGTCTTTGTTTCAAACTCATCCCCTCCCCCCCCTACCCTTGCCCAATGGCGCTCAATTTTCATTGCGCGACTTTTATGACTTTGTCTGCTGCTTTTGACTTTTATCGAATGCAAATTGTTTTGTAATAATGCAATCAAATCTTTGTCAACTCTGTTTATTGATGTGTTTATTTTGTTTGGGGTTTTGGCTGTTGTGCGTAATTGAAGCGCGGTTACGGGGAGTGTATGGAAAATGTACATATTTACAGAGAATTAGAGTACACTTTAAATTAGTTCAAAACACACAATTATAGATTTATTTCCTTTAATTTATTTATACGCTGTATGCATATGACTGCAAACAGTTACAGAGGGGAGGCATGGGGGCTACGTTCTCTAAAGTATTTTAAACTGTAAACGGAGAAGTGAAACTTATATTACAATTGCCATTTATTATATCTTGAGGATACTTAAAACGGAAAATTTTGAAAAATTTCTCCAGTTTTTTGTCGTTCAATCAACAATCAGGTGTACCATTGCTGTCTATTTAATCCTTATGATAATCTGAGCTCATTATAAAATTTTTTAAATATCGTGACTTGTTGACTGTTTTATCTGCACCTCCTTTTTAGCCGTCTTTATGATAATCTAAGGTCCAATGAGAATTTAGGAAATTATGTGGACCGCACCTCCCATATTTACAAATCTTCATAATAATCTAAGGTCATACAAAATATTTGCACATTTCACGATATATTAAATTGTTCGACCAACAATTGCTATTTACCCGTCATCATTGTCATCCATCAAATCTTCATAAGGTCAATCACAAAAATATGCAAATTTGTTCAACCTCTTATTTACCAACACTTGATCGTTGCCAAATTTCAACCGAATCCGTTCAGCCATTTTTGCCTGATTGAGTCACAAACACGCAAACATACTTTTAGAAAAAAAAAAAACTAGCAGAAATATTGATCGATCGGGTCAGAATTTATACCGTTTTAGACTTAAAATTTCAAATCTGTTCTTTTCTGGGATGTACTTAAATTAAGTATGAAATATTCTACCGAAAATAAACTGTTAATGTTATTAAAATGAGATGCAACTTTCTGGATTCAACAACTTTTCGTACTTACAATAAGCCGACAAAATTTAACTAAAGCTCGTTCTTAGGTCAAGTGGAAAATATCTTGGATTAAGGACAAAATATTCACTGAGAGAATAATCAAGAAATTTTGTACTTAAATCAAGAATTTTCAGTTTTAAAACTTCAATAAGCCAGAAAATTCTTGATTTAAGTAAAGAATTTCTTGATTCAATAGCGTTTTTAAAAAACCCCTAAATTCTTGATTCCAAGAACGTTTTGGATACGTAAAGCAAGATTCAGGATTGTTTCAAAGAACTTTTAGGACTCACAATAAGGTTGATCTAGACTTATTCATGTAAGCTAAGAGCGATTTGTACTTAAAGTGAGAGCTCGTTTTGACATCAAGAACAAAATGATCTTAAACTAAAACTTTTATTTCTTGAATCAAGAATTTTATTTCTATTTTTGAATTTTTAACGCTTAATTTCGAGTTTAAGAACGATTCGTACCCAAAATGAGAACTTTGAAGAGCGAATCGTTCTTACCAAATTCTAGATCGAAACAGGATGAAATCAAGAGCATTAGTGTACTTACAATGCAAGTTCCAAAGCGTGTTCAGCGGAAAATAAAAATTATTTTAATTTGTATTAATTGAGTACACTCAGAGAAAAAACCAAGCCGATCGTGCTTGATAGTCAGCCGCCTTCGATTTAAACGCTCTTTTTACTGGAGCTTCTTCGTTCATCCTGGTGACATGTCCTAACCAGCGCAGCCGCTGTTGCTTTATGCTCTTGACCAGACAGGTGTCCCCATAGAGCTCATATAGTTCGTCAGTTTTTCGAATGCGGAAATCATCGCCAACTTTTAAAGGTCCATAAATCCTCCGAAGAGTCTTTCGTTCAAACAGGCCAATTGCCGCTTCATCCGCTGCTGTCATTGTCCATGCTTCTGCGCCGTATTGCAGGACTGGGATGATAAGCGACTTGTATAGGGCTAATTTTGTTCTTCGCTTGAGGTCTCTGCCCTTGAGCTCCCGTAGTAGCACCGGTTTGCAAGAGTGATTCTTCGTCGGATTTCCGAACTGATGTTGTTGTCGCTGGTTATCGTCGTTCCGAGGTAAACAATATCCTCTACAACATTAAAGTTGTATTCTCCCATTGTAAGAGATTGTCCAAGACGCAAGGACTAAACTCCTTATTAAAGACTGCCTCTCAATATCTGAAAACGCCCTGCTTACCGCCAGTTCATTTTTGCCTATAATGTCAATATCATCGGCATATGCGAGTAGCATTAGATCTTTATAAATAAAGGCGCCCGTTCTGTTGGCATGTGGGCACCGGCGCAGTATATATTCCATCAGTAGATTGAAGAAGTCAACCGATAAGGTATCGCCCTGCCTAAAACCTCTTTTGGTATCAAATGGTTCGGAAAGGTTCTTTCCTATTTTGACGGAGCTTTGTGTACTTCTCAACGTAGTTTTAGCTATTATATAAACTTTTGTTTCGGGATAAGGTTGACTTTAGAATTTAAAAGACTTTAATGAAAAATACTTTGCACTTATTTAAGGAATAAGTCGGGTTGTACTTAAGACCTTTACAATCTGAAAGTATCGTCTAGAAAAATAAACTTCGTTATAAAGAAAATTCTTAATTTAGAGTAACAAATACTGAATACGGAACTGCAGTGTTCAGGAAACAAGTTTGTATATACAAGCCTGTTTCCAATTTCGAAAACAAGTGGAATTGTCCCAAATCTAGTTGGTTGCTGTTGCTGTTTATAATTCCACAAATCAACAATATTTCTCTTTTTCCAACGTTGTGCTGAATTAAAAGTAATTGATTTTTGAGACATTAAAATGAATGTTAAAAATTTTTAACTTATTATTATCTTAACGCTTAACACTCTTGGTAACGATGTATGTATGTCTTTTATTCTTTTGTTTTTTATTAACATATGTTTTAAAAGAATTTTTATAAAATATTGCATGAAAACTAAAACGGAATTCGGAATATATTTGATCCCCAGAGCATGTCATTTGTTTTTCTGTGTGGTGATGCCCATTCTATAGAAAGTTCGATTCGGAGGTACGAACCTGCTGTAAACTCGAATTATTTGGAACCGGTAAAAACAGACCTTTTTTATTCGCAAATCAATTCCTCCATGTGAAGGCGAAAAATTCAAATTTAATAATATTTCAACCCAAATTTTATTTCAGAAGCTTAAGTCCGGTTCGAGTTATCTTAATTTTAAAAGGCACTAGCTCATTAAGTTATGATTTTATCCATAACTTTTCTAAAACAAGACACTCCCAACACCAAAAGGAGGCTGGTTGACTGTATAGCTATTTCATGAATACCAATTCAATCTTCAGCAGTCTGCGCCTGACTTCAATGAGATGGCAGAAGGTACCTCATGACAGAGCTGCTATGACTGCTTGGGAATCCCAAAGGCAGGCTTGTACCAAAATCCGACATCAGCATCAAACGCCAAATTACCAAAGCTTTAAGTGGCTGATGTGCAAATTTTGAAATTGAATAATTTTTTGATTGAATTGAATAAAATTGAATAACACAGACCAACAAAGTGACCCACTTTGTGAGGTGCAGCCCTGTTGATCTAAAAATTTGATAAGTTAATGCTCACTGATTCCAAAACTGGTTTCGGTTTAGCTCCATCAGCTTTTGTTTCCAAGATATGGCGGAAAAACGAAAAATTTTAATTTTTGGCACTCTGGGATTTATGGAGGCCACACTAGGCACAAATATGTGAGTTTATGAGCTATTTGCGATAAAGTACATATCAGTGCATTTTTAAAAAATTAAAGGCGCTATAAAAGTTGAGCGGAAAGTGTCTAATTTGGCCTTTAAAGACAGACATCTTTCGATTTATGGCATTTTTATCAAAATAAATCATCCCCTTTAAGCTAGCGCGGTTATTTGATAATTATTTTTGCCATCTGAGCACATGGCCAAACATATGATCTAGTTTTGTGATTTTTATGGCATTTTAATCAATTTATTTGGCAAAGTTATAGCCTGCTAAAGACGAAAATTCATATTTAAATTTATGGGAGGAACACTAGATTGTCTCTATAAATCTGTATAGGAACTGTAAAGAGGCTACTTGATTAGGCATAAAGTGTTATATTTTTACATGTAGATGATAAATTCTATTTTGAAACAGGTAGCCTTTTCACAGTTCCTATAAAAATTTTTACTCACAATCTAGTTATCCTCCCATAAATTTAAATATGAATTTTTGTCTTTAACACGCTATAACTTTGCCAAATAAACTGATTATAATGCCATAAAAATCACAAAATTAAATCATATGTTGGGCTATATGCTCAGATGGCGAATATATTAATCCAACAACCGCGCTAGCCTGAACGGGATGATTTATTTTGATAAAAATGCTATAAATCGAAAAATGTCTGTCTTTAGAGGCCAATTTAGACACTTTCCGCTGTACTTATAAAGCGCCTTTGATTTTTTAAAAATGCATTGATATGTACTTTATCGTAAATAGCTCATAAGCTCACTTATTTATGCCTAGTGTGGCCTCCATAAATCCTAGAGTGCCAAAAAATCAACTTTTTCGTTTTTCCGCCATATCTTGGAAACAAGAGCTGATAGGACAAAACCAATGATACAGTTTAGTTCAGTGCAATCAATATTAACATAATCAGATAAAATAGACCTGCACAAAAACACTGTTGGGCTGTGTAATCGTTAAAAATCTTGGTCCAAGATATAAAAATTTTATGCTTTGGATGCGTGTAGGAAGTATTGATGGGGGTGCCTTTAGCGTCTGTCCAAATTGTTGATGGAAGAGCTTTTGCTCTGATATGGTGCAAACAATGTCAAAAATTTTTAAATTACAGAAAATTTACAAAAAAAACACATCCTAAAGTCTTTTCTGTAGAATTTATAGAATCTAGGGGAGGTACATACATAAAATTCAGTGGGCCAGAGTTCGCTTCTTATTTTTTTCTTTTTTTTACCAGAACCAGGTCATTGGAGCAAGAACTTGCATTACAAATTGAAAAATCCAACACGCTGGCTGAAAACCCTTTGCGCAATGGAAACTGTTGAGAGTTAAAAGTCGACGCTCGAGTCAAGTCGTTGTATTAACTTAACGTTTTTGACATCACACACCTTTGCCAGCTGGCGGTGCAGGGAGTGGGCGGCCACATGGTTTTAAGTGGCACTCGGCTTAGGTTATTCTCCTCTGGCTGGAGGCTAGCGATGCTTGTGGCATTTACAACAAAAGCATTTGCTTTTCCATTGGCTGCTTGCGGTAAAGTTGGGCAGGCAGGCGAGCCGCGGAATTCAACACCTGGGAGTGTGGAATGGCCGCACACATACACCCACATACACGCAGACACACGGAGAGAGAAATATTGTCGCGCATTTGTTGGCAGCTTACGAAAACATTTTTCTTAACACGCTCAGCCATTTTTTGCACGCTCATTGTACTTTTTCGCAACTTTTGTTTTGTTTTCGTCCCTGCCGTCACTTTTTCTCGCTCAACTTCAATTTGGTGAGCAGAGTGCACAATTTAAAGCTTTTTACGAGCGCAATTTGTCTGCCTTGGCGCCAAAGTCGCAGACCGCAGTCAACTGAAGTAGCAGCTCCTCCGCCTTCCTTCCTTCTTTTTTTTTTTGTGGGCTGCAGGTGGCTGCCCGCAGCTCACAGCTGCTGGGCTGACATTTTTCTTGGCGTAAATCTGGCAGCAAGTTCAGCTGCTTTTTGCAGCTCATTGAATTTCGTGCGCTTTTGTCTGCCAATGCCATAAAAGTGGATGTACCACCACAATTTCTCTGCCTCCCATCAAGGAAGTTCGCAACAAACTAAACCTATTTGGAAGTACAGCAGCCTGCGGGCTTTATCATGTCTCCGGGCCGTAAGAAATGTGAAGTAGAAGCATGTGCAGTACTTTGCATTGTCACCCACCCTGTCTTACCGCCTCCTCCGCACACATTATCGTTTATTGTCAATACGAAAGTTTTATGCAATTGCGGAAAACAACTTTTTTTTGTGTAAACGGATTTTTTTGCACTCAGGCAGATCTTTGCCAGGCTGCGGGTTTGCAGAAGTCAAACCAGACTTTTCTCAAGTTGTGAACAAGTTAACAAAACGTTTTGGCTCTTGGCAAAGTTTCCGTTTTTTACTGTGCCCCGCCTCGCCCCCTTACCTGCAATTGTGTAAGTTATGTGGCACGCACGCAATGCGGCGCTTTGTATGCAACGATAATCGCAGGTCAATTTCATAAACAAATAGCTAGACAGCTATCTAAAGCCCAGTGCATAATAACTGTAATGAAGCCATTGCAAACGTACAGACACCTCACACACACACACCCCGAATGAGCTTATCTAAATTATAGATCAATACACCCGGCCGACAGCTCGGCGTAGAGTTGTCGGCCATTGTCTGCTGCGTGTCAAAACTAATTCATGCCAAGTCTTGTAGCCAGGAGCTTACTGCCTACTGACTATCTGCTATTGGGTTGACATCATAATTTATAATGGCCCGTTTTGCTCGAGACTTTGCAGGAAGTAGCTGAAAAGCCACATTTGTTTATGCAATTTATTTCGAAGTTGAATTTAACAGAAAATAAATCAAATCCTGAAAGCTTAGGAATTTCAAATCAGAAATAAAATTTTGTATTCTTTATAAAGAGAAAAGCAGAGATGACTCACTTTAAGAACAATTTCTTGAGATCGCAAAAAGTAAAATTGAGTTGATTTTGTTTCATTTTTAAGAACTTTACTTGAGAAACTTAACGGGGCAAACAATTTGATTGGGTTTAATAAGAAAATCACTTGCTGGAAGTGGGATAAGAAGTAATTGTCTCAATTAGTCTGGGATGAGACCAACCCTTTAGCTGTTGATGGGTGTTGGATCAGGATTCCTTACATTTTGGGGGCTTCAGTGGAATAGAGATCGAAACATTGCTCCTTTGTTTGGAAAGGAAGGGAGGGAAAGGGGCCATCCATATGGCTGCTGTTCCTCCGTTCTTATTTCATAGGATCAGAAATATCGCCGTATAACATCTTCAACGATCGAATATCCACCTGACTTGTCATACCCTGTACCCATTGAAAATGAGTAAAAGGGGATCATGAACTTTTTCGTGGGAGAGTTTTCCAAAATTGGGGAAAACATGTGTCGAATATTTTGCGTACTATGCTTGCAAACCAAGTTTCAAGTCAATCGGATGAAAAATAAATTTTTACCATACAGACTCTTCCGACACTTTTCCGACTTTTCCGGGTGGAATTTTCCGGAAAATTTAAACACAGTTATTGATAAATTTTCATACAACTGTCTCCATGATATTCCGACTTTGGGGATAGATTTTCCAAAATTTGAAAGTCACTTTTTTATACCCGTTACTCGTAGAGTAAAAAGGGTATACTAAAGTCGTGCAAATGTATGTAACAGGCAGAAGGAATCATTTCCGACCATATAAAGTATACATATACTTGATCAGCATCAACAGCTGAGACGATATAGACTTGTCCGTCTGTCCGTACGTCCGTCTGTCCGTCTGTCTGTATGAACACCTAGATTTCCGAGATGGTAAGAGATAGAGGTTTAACATGTATGGGACAAATACTTCTTTTATCTGCACGCAGATCAAGTTTGTTTCAAATTTTGGCCACGCCCCCTCCCGACCCCGCAATTTGGAAAAAACGTTATATCTCCTACAGTTTTAAAGATAGACGGTTTGTACCTTCTATAGATAATTAGTAATTAGCAAAATGAATCGATTTGCCGAAAAAAATGATAAAGATCTGATGAACGGTTCTCAAGTTATGAGCAAAAATGTGAGCCAAGCCCCCCCGCGCTACCACCCCTCCCACCCTAAAAAAAAATGTTGCATACTTTTCGGATGGTCACACTAAGGAACGCAGGAATACTGTTAAACATGTTTTTTCATGAGTAACGGGTATATCGAAGTCGGTTAGAGCCGACTTTAACTTACGCTCTCGTTTTTAAATTAGAAAGTCTAGGACAGTACCAAGGAGGATTAATGGACGCGGGAGAGGGAGCGCTATTAGAAACGCAGATATCTAATTAACCAGCTTATGTCAAATTGATATGGAACTTATTTTTTTCTGTGTATAGGAAACTATTGTGCATTTGCGAAATTCCTAACTATTACGGTTTTCCCAACTCTTTAATTTTCTATTTTAATCATAACCTCTCTTTCCAATTTATTTGTATAATATTAAAATGTTAACATGTATTGGATATCAAATGCCACTCGTCCTGAATTGATGACTACCCCGTTTCGTACATACATATTTTGTTACAATTTAATTACTACGCCGAGAAAATAATTGATATATTTTTATTTCACTTGTACGCCGCTGTGAACATCGTCATATTGACAATATCAAATTTAAATGTTCAAATTTTTATTTTTTTTGTTCCATGATTCGCGACGGAACATTATTTTGCAAATTAGATTTCGAAGCTTTAATTTGCACACCACAAATTGGTAGCGGAAGAGCAGAATTAAAGAAGCATTTATGTTATGGTGTGCGCCATCTCTATGCGCTCATTGTGTTCGATTTCAAAAGCGGATAGGCTGTGCTCCGTTCCGATTTCTGTGTGGCGGGGGGCCTCAGCGATGGTGTTCCAGTATGCGAGAACCGATATTTTTGGAACCCAAAAGACCGAACAGAACCTTCACATTGTACCGGTACAGTTTCGGTTCTGAATAAGTGAGAATTTTAGGCAATTTGGCTGAATTCTTAATTTCTATGTGACATTTTTTCGGACCCCTTTATAATACAACGCTAACCTCTGAACAAAATATTACTTGGGTTTTTACTTTGCCAGATATTTATTCAAGAATGTTATACATTTCCTAAAAACAGCTATGGATGGACGTAAATACAACTAGAATGAGCTTTGTGGACTTCAAACACTTTTCGTAGTATCTCCATACCTAGTTTAGTTAATAAAATACTGTTCGAAATATCTGAGAAGATATTCATGATTTTTTTTGTCGTTGATTTCACACGATCTTGAAGTTAAAATAAAATAAAAGAATATGTGAGTAAACATGAAAGAAAAGGGAAATGTCTTGCATATTATTTTAAAACTAAGGGAAAAATCAAGCAATTTCTTGTTCAAAGATAAGTCCGGAATCTTCAAAAACAGTTCCAAAAAATGTTAAGGTTTGTCACATTCGTGTTACAATACACGCCCTTTGGCCTTCCTTCACACCTCTGTTACATTTTGCAGTATTGATGAGCAGCTTGACCTGTAATAAAATATTCAGAACAACAACAATAACAGCATTAACAATTATAAAATAAATAAAAAACATCAATAACATTGAAAAAAACAACAAGAACAGCGACAACAATAACAATAATTGTATTTACACATAATTGACCATAATCCCCAGCAGCAATCCCACCCCCCGCACAGCTTCTCTGCCGGCTGGGAAAGCCCAACAGCAACTTCAACACCCAATTCGCTTGGTTGCCCATGAAAATGGCCACAGGCGACATTTTATGTGCTGGTTGGTGCTGTTGCCGCTGTTGTTATTGCTGTTGCTGCTGCTGCTGATGGCTGAGCGGTTGCTGTGGCAGTGTTTTTCTGTCTGTAGTTAAATTTAAATGCCAGACAAGGACTTCCACTTTGGGATGGACAATAAATTAAATAAAATGAAATAATTTGGTCACGCACTTTCAACTGTTGACATTTACGGGTCTGTCTTTAGTTGCTGCAAGGTCGTGAACTCGGACGTGGATCTATATGTGGAGGGCATGAAATCAATACGATTTGTGCCGCAATCCAGGTCCGACCAAACTTCACTTGCTATGCTATGCTATGCAAATGAAGTGCATGAGGATTTGCTGCCGGCCATGCCGGGCTGCATATTTATGGGCCACGCAATGTTGGCAACATGCACAAGCAAAATCCACTTCATGACCGAAAATTAGTTTTTAACCCACAAAATAATCCCCGAATGACATAAGGATGGCCACCAAAAAAGGAAGACACTTATACACACACAAACACATGAACTAGCACAAGGAACATTTCACAGTTACGAGGGAAGAAAACCTCGCCGCACAGTGGTCGGAAAATGGTGTTGGTATTGATATAGGTCTTTTTGTTTGTTGGTTATTCTTCCACTGGAGGTTAATGAGGGAGCGCTACCGTGCGATGATTACAAACTTTTTTTTTGCCCAAAATGAAAGAGCTGGACTTTGCTGACATGTGATTTCAACAAGACGGTGCCACATGCCACACAGCACGAGACGTAAGGGCCCGATAGAGAGGCGAGTTCGTGCGATGACTGTTAGCCTTTAGACTATCGACAACACCTCAACAGTTGACGCACTAAAAGCCAATATTGAAGAATTTGTTCGTAACATACCGGCCGATATGTTGGAGAGAGTATGCCAAAATTGGACCCAGCGTATGAACCATTTGAGGAGCAGCCGCAGTTAACATTTACATGAAATCATCTTTACACATTAAATTATATAAATCGGTTTAGCGACTCAAATAAAGATTTCATATAATTTTCTGAATTTTATGTAAAAACTGCCTCTCTCTCTGTATGAATGCGTTGATCTCAGACACTGTTTGCTCCAGATTTGGCAAATTCCTTCTCCTCCTTCTTCTAATAGCGAAAAACTGTCAGAGCTACAATTTTTAAGCTTGAACCTAGTGACTTAATATATATTCAGTAAGGCCCAATATCTGTCTATTTTGTATACCACTATAAGATCCGAGCAAAAAAAACGAAGATATGCAAGTGCGCCTCCCCATTTATTCAAATAAAATTTAAAAGAAAAGGAGTTCAAAGCTATAGGAACAACATTACTTGGAACAGGGTATTTTCCTGTCGGGACACTCGACCGCAACACTCTTACTTGTTTATTTTAACAAAATCCGAACCCTGTGGAAAATCAATAGTTCAACTCCCGGACCGGTTACTTTACTCATCGAACTTAAGGTTTTGGATTGACGCTTGGTTTATGGATTCTTAGATTATAATCTACGTTCAGCTTACAATGCTCATAAAAACTTTAATCAATACCCAAATAGACCTAACGTTAACAAGGCTTAAAAAAGTGCTTGGACTTTAAAATCGAAAGCTATGTAGATCCATATAAGGATTTCTTTGGCCAATTTAAAATTTGAAGTCGTACTAATCCGAGTTTGGACATGATTATACCCGTAACTCGTAGAGTTAAAAACCAAAGTTTTCATCAAAATGACGTCAAATAGTCATCAATTTGAAACTATTGAGTATCAAATTCTCTTTAATACTCCAAGTATTTAGTTGATACTTTTCGAAAGTATTAAAATTATATTTCTAGGATATCAAAATGATACCAACTTGTAACAGGTGGACACTTTGTTGTATTTATATTTATGTTAATGTTATGATACTGGGTCTTATTATTTAAAATTTAAAGTGCAAAACTTACAGTATCATTCTGATATTACACCGAGAATAATAAATAAGTAGTAGTAGTACTAGTATTTTATTTGGAAAAACAGAGGCTAGGTTTTTTAACCATCAGCCATAACTTATCATAATAAACAATAGTGTATTTTCTTAATTTTTTAGACAGCACACTGACAATATAAAACTATGGATGGAAGAAAATCCGAGAATAATAAATAATATTTTTTATATCAATTTTACCTCCGATATGACCATTGATATGTGAAACATTTCAAATCTATATTTATTCACATATTATTTAGTATCACTCCGGAACTATTTCATATTAATTTAAGTATATAATAATATTTTGGATCAGAAAGATTTTTTTTTTTTTTCAAATGAAATGAAAATTTGTATTTTTTAATAGTTGATTTTAATTTAAATAAGCACTGCTTTTATTTAGAGTCAGGACAAAATGTATGTCATTTACATCATAATCGTCTTGTGTGGGCACCTGTCTATGGGAAACATTGTTCTCTCACTCTGCATACTCCATGTGGACGCGTATGTTGTTTAAACAGAAATCACAAGCTGGATCCCAGACCTTTTCGCATTTGAAGACCTGTCAGCTGCAACATTTGCAATGCTTCGTTTCCAATATGCATTCGTTGACATAAAATATTTTCTATTGTTCAATTGTAAATAAATGTTTTAAGGATTAAATTAATTATCAAAATATCAATTTGATACTATAAACATAAGTTTAAATCAGAGCTCGCAAATAACTGTTGACCGTTTGTCGTTGTCCAAAAATAACTGTTATATACGGACCCTTTGAGCAAAGAGTCAGAGAGGAACCGTTCACCTCGTCTCTTGAATATATCGGTCTGCGCTCAGAGAAAAACCAATTTTATTGTTGCCCTTTTGCTCTGCTCATTCGCCGACCGTTTGAACGCGAGCGAAGAAAATAAAAGTCATTTGCATTTGTATGCGAGTGTGTGCGAATGAGGCGTTCGTTTGGGCTTCTGAGCCAAACAAACAAAAAAGAGCGTTTACGTTGAGCCGTTCATTTTTTTGCTCATCTGCTGACTGTTAATGTGCGACCGCTCAGTTGGATCGCTCTCTATAAGTTGTTATTGAATGAGCATAACAAGAATAGCTCAACTGAGAACGGTCAACTGAAAACCAAAACAAATCGAAACAAAGTGTTCTGCTCAGAGAGAGAACAAGCGTGCATGTTTTTTTCGGTTATGTTCGTGCGCAGACCGCAAAGGGGTAAACGGTTAACAGTTATTTGCGAGCTCTGGTTTAAATTGAGATAACAACGTGAGCGTAAAGCCGGCCATCTACACACGAGTTTGTTCGACGAACTTGTTCGCATATCGAAAATTCATTTGCCCATAATCTGAACATTTCTCACGAACATCATTTTCTATAAAATCACAACGAGTCAACATTAAAATATGGCAGCGGAAACTAACACAATCATGGCCTAGATGGCGATACAAATTAGCTTAAAGCATTATTTGATCATTTTGGAGGCATTCAATAAATTCCAGCAACAATTCATTGCTCATTTGGGCACGTGTTCACTTTACAAATATTTTTGAAAACGACGCATCCATTGACGAACATGTTCGCACGAACACTCGCAAGATAAAAACTTTTCTATTTTCTACGAACAAAACGTCAAACACAAAAATCTGTCACGAACACCTCCACTAACGACGAATATTTCGTCGAACAGAACAAATTCGTCGAACAAATTCGTGTGTGGATGGGCTGCTTAAGCTAAAGTCGGTCCTAACCGACTTCGATATACCCGTTACTCCTGGGAAGAAATGTTTAATAGCCCTTGTGTGTTCCTGAGGAGGAAAAGCCGATAAATATGCAACATTCTTTTAACTCGGCTATTTAGTATCCGATCTTTATGAAAATTTTAAGGATTATAGATGTGCAGCTAGTGCATAGGCTGCGCCACCTCTGATACATACTCAAAGAAGATCTAACATATAAGCACATTTTGCTGCATCGTCAACTTTTCACTCAGATATAAGTGAAGCTAGTTGCTGTCATTTTTGTGACTAAGTCCGTCTCCCTCTAACCACTGTGTTTTCCTATGTGGACAATACGAATTGTCACAATGAAGAATCTTTTTGTAAAGATGGAGTTAACATTACTCAAAAAAGAGAGAATGAATTTAATTTTTAATGTAATTCTTCAGAAGATAGTTTTAATAAATGCACTGAGACATCCTTTGTCTATCGGGGTTGAGGGGTTATTTAAAGATTTAGGATTGAGCTCGCTCTACTGTCAAAAAAGAATATAATTACAAAATTTGCCTGTTTTTTTTTTGGCACTTTGCACCACTGTGCGTCATCGTGTTGTGGTAGTCCTTGCCTGCCGGAAGTTGTAAAGCTGCCATTTCTCGGCCATGTTGTTGATGTTGGCGCTGCCGCCGCCGCCGTCGACGACTTGACTTTACGAGCTCGTAATGCGGTCATTGTTATTGTTGCTGTTGGGAATCGCATTTGTTGTATTAACTTTTTTCCAAGTGGCATGCAGGGGCAGCTGCAACAATAACAATAGCAACAACAACAGCAGCACACCCCCAACGGTGGCCATAATTTATTAAAGCCTGCACCAGAGTGCTCCAGAGTCGAGCGGGCGCCCCTGGCACACAATTGAAATTTAAGCAGCCGGCGAAGGGTAAACCAAGTTTGCAGAAAATGCGAAACATTTCGGGGTGTGGGAGGGGGCAGAGGGCCATCCCAGCAGGCAAAGTGGTAATCGAAAAATGCGCCTTACGAATCAGCGCAAACAAGCGACAAGCCTCCAGGAACACTGGCCAGTTAGCAGTTACCAGTTCCCAGTCAATGTCTTGCCTCCTTCCATTCTTCCAAGCTTTTCTTCTTTTTTTTTGGCAGTCAAAGTTTCTGGTCGAAAACTTTTTCGGCTGGCAAATAATTCATGAAACATGGCGGCAACATGCGAACGCGAAACGCGAAAAGCGAACATTTTTGTGCTGGTGCCGAATCTGATGGTGACACAAACGAATTGTTCTGGTTGTCGACGTCGTCGTTGTTCCCATATTTCTGTGCCTATTCTTTTTCTTCTTTTTTTTTCTGTGTTTTTAGCATTTGCTCTGCTTGGCATGCAAATTTATGGTGTGTCCCAAAACAATTGTTATTGTGTTTTCAACTTTTGCTTGATTTGTGTTTTTAAGTGATTCCGAATGGGTCGCAGGGGGCCAGACCGAAGGGAGTTGGAGAGCCGGCAATTTGTGTTTTGGCCAGCTGACGCTGATAATTTCTTGCCTGTCATCGGGCATCTCAATGCACAACAGTCCATAGCCATAAAACGCTTTTTTAGGTCTACAAAAATAAGAGCAAAAACAAGCAAAAGAGCTGCAGTCGGGTTCATCGAATACAAAGCATCAGGGGCAGCAAATCTCGGTTTAGCTTCTTATTTCCTTGTTTAAGGATGCGAACAGATTCGATATTTAAGCCAGGAACAATGGAACTAAACATTTTACCTGATTTAAGAACAGTTTATTGAGCCAATCGTTACAAACTTTCAAAATGTGCTCCTTCTGCGTCGATGCAACGCTGCCAGCGCGATTTCCAAGCATTGAAGGCGTCACGGAAGGCATTCTCGGGAATAGCCTTGAGAGCCGCGGTGCATGCTGCTTGGATCCCCTCTGTCGTCTCAAAATGCTTGCCTTTCATCGGCCTTTTCAGGCGAGTAAACAAAATAAAGTCCTGGGGCCACATCTGGGCTGTAGGGCGGCTGCGGAAGTCAGGTAGCAGATCACAAGAAAGGCGGCACTTTTGGGACCATCTTCGCGCAAACCTTGCGCATGTTCAAGTGCTCCGTTACAATGTCATGAACCACAAATTTTAGTAAATTTAACATCTGGGCAAAGCATTCGTTTAGCTTAGTCGACGGTCTGAGTCAAGGTATACTAAACAAGGTAGGTTTACTCATATAATTAACAAAGTAGAGTCGTCAGGAATTCACCATGCGAGAGAGATACCAGTTGATAAGAACATGAGAGAGCAAAAGGGATAGCATGATTGCTGTCATTTTGGTTTTCACCTTAGGCATGCCATTGTAAGAAAAAAAGAGATGGCCTGAATTTGTTGTGTTGTTTAGTCATTTTTATACCACGACCCAAACGCCTCCTATGGTATTTCAAATAAAAGGCATTTCTAAAGTTAATGTTTTTTCAGTTAATTAAATGTTACATAAAAAGAATATTAAAGTACAATTTTAATTAGCTTGCGATGGTCCATTATTTTTTGTTTGTTTTTTTTGTTGTTTAAGTTTATGATTTAAATTTTTAACTCTAAATCCTATTCGTGACTTAAAAAATAGTTCTCTTATTTTTAGAGCTATCGAATTATTTTCAGACGCATTAAGGCATTGAAAAGTGTTTTTGTGCCAATTATAAAATAGAATTTCTAATTTTTTAGGGACGTCTAAAAAAAGTCTGGATGGCTTTTTGAGCTATCCGCAGGATATTTGATCGACAAATGTAAATGAGGCGTCATTGGATTGTAGATCATCAAGATTTAATTTGCGAATTATAAAGCCTACTACATACTCCAGTGCGTCTTCTGTTAAATCCTCCAGCTCGAAAAACCGAGACGTGTCAAGGTCGGAGAACTGATCAGACTCATTGGCTAAGTCCACGGCTGGCGCATCCATGGTTGGCAAACCATCATACTGCAAATCCAACCACGGCACTTCATTGCCTTCTACGTTTGTGTTGTCACGTAAAATTTCTGTGTTCTTAGCTAAATTGTTGAAAGCGGAGTTTATAATAGTTGCTTACATAAAAACTAACTAACATAGATCACAAATATATTACCACTATAACAAGGACACCATAAACCTATATTACTTTAAAAAAGTTCACTTATATGAAGGATTTCATACCCATTAAATATTTTCGCAATCTGTACTTTAAATGTAGTGGACTGGGATGGTCATAATGAAATTCGTCCGCGGAGATGCTTCGCTTACAACTGTTGCTTACTGACTGAAATTTAACAAGTTGTCAAGAGAGCGAGAGAGTGAGTAGGCCTACCTTGTTTAGTATACCTTGGTCTGAGATAAAAACTTTGCGCACTCTAGTCACATTGTCGGTGTTTGTTGAAGTCGAAACACGTGTCCCGACTCTCCTGATGCTCGGAGAAAACTGACTAGCCGCTCGTGTGTTAGCTAGGAACGCCCTCTACCGAATCCAGTCAGTGGGTTGGTGCGCGCACGCTCCAAAGTACAGTCGCAGCGGAAGAAAATCAGTCCTTTTACTTTCCGGACAAAACCTGTATATATATCTTCCTTCTGCCAACTTTAAAATATCCACCTTTGTTTTAAGAAAACAAGCTTTAAAAAAACATCCTTCCACACTTTGCCTGGTTTCCCTAGGACTTTGTTTACTTGTACTTCCGCCAACAATTCGAGTGCCACAAAACTTTTACTGCCATTGTTGCCACTAGCCCTGGCAGTAGGCCACTTCCTGAAGTCTACCACGACGCCCGCATGCAATTCGTGAATTTTTCAAGGCATTTCTGTTGCAATTCCTGTTTCAGCTTCCCCGTTAGTTTATACTTGCAATATGCAAACGGTCATTTTGTTAATGAGCGCAGGGAAACAGGAGCGCACCAACTACAACTTTTACTGCCCATCCGCCGGAAGCAGAAAGAGAGGGCGAGAGAGAAGAAATTGTGGGGTTGCGGTAAAGTTGTCTGCTTAGATGGACAGCCACCTGCCAGCCTGCCCGGTCCTGAATGACTCTTCAGCTCTTAGGTCTGCCGTCTGTCCGACTGACTTCGTTTATTTTTACATAATGGAATGAAATTGAAATGAATGTTTTATAAACCGCTGCCCAGTAGTGAGTGTCTCTCATCTGCATGGCCACTGTTGGTCATCATATTTTTGAAATTTTTATAGTCCACTTTAAACGAATTTCCATTTTAAATATATTTTTCATTGATGAATTTAAGATTTTTTGATTTCCAAAATATTCAAATTACATTTGCGAACAATTTAAAGTTTGCCTAGCTGAACTATGGCCACAAATACTTAAAAATAAACTAAATATTACCTAAATGGGCACACGCAAATGCCGGGCAGCAGCCAGTTGTCGGTTTTAATTAAATTTCGCTTAATGTGGTGGACACATTTGTATTGTCTTGTGGCTTCGTATCCTTGATGGCATGCAGATATTAAACATTCTGTGGATTTTCCTCACGGTTTTCATATGCCCAAAATTTATGAAATTCAATCAGTATGGAGACCACAGTCTCAGCCTGTCCACTGAAACGAAACAATGTGAAATAGTTAAAAGTTGGGGAAATGCGCGTGACAAAATAAGCGTTTAACCTTCAAGTATAATTTAATTTAAATTTACATAAATAAACCTCAAGTTAAAAAAAATGACAAGAGAAAAATAAAAGCGGTACGTACCGGTATGGACCAGTAAAATAACAGACATTTTAAAACTTAAGTCCAAAAAAAGTGGGTGAGCAAGCTATACACATGTCTGTGCACATAAATAATCTATTTTATACGCATGTTTTGCCATAAAAAATCAAAAGTTTGTATTCATAAAGATGATTAAAATAATATTTAATTAACAATTTCTTCACCACTCTTAACGTTACTCAAACTAAAAAAAAATTAGTTACAAAGAAGTTAAATTAATGATTACTTTTTAATTAATTGATTTCCGTCCGTCTTATTTCTTAGCGGAGACCTAATAAACTTCACACCGGAAAATAATCGTTCTACGTTCCGTACTGATTGCAGGTTAATAATATTCACAACCCAAAAGAATTTGGCGAAATCCAAGGTCGTTGATCAGGCAAACGGCCGAATAATCAGTTTGATAATTGCCACACGAATGCTGGGCTTAAACAATTCATCAATGCACCTGGAACCAGCAGTTTTCTTATCCTGTGCTTGATTCATGTTTTGCTATCAAGTCATCGTGAGATCGGCCAATGTGTTTTTTTTTTAAATTTGTACCATGATCGCTTTACAAATGAGTCATCAATGTTCCCTTGCATACTGGTATATAGACATATTTATGCACATTGTACAATGTACACAGAAACATAGTTTTCGCTTCTTTTCGCCAGGAGCATGTAAGCATTAGCACGGAATTAGTATGTATTTATGTATATGCATGTCCAAACAGACAAGTCTCGCAGTTTACAAATGTGCATTAGACTGACCATCGTAAATATTTGGGAAAGTAAATTCGTAAACATAAAATCCACTTTAACATTTTGTCCACACTCTTTTTACTAAGCAATTGCTTACATTTTCTTCAATGTCAAAGGCAAAATACTGCCGATACATTATGTTGGCCTTGGCATTTTAAGCGATCGTTCAGATTAACTAGCAATTCTTAAACTAATTAATTGCTCGTTGCAGTTTCGCAGCACAAACAAGAATAAATATTTTACAACGAATAACTGCTGCCCATGTGTGGGCGACTTTACAGCTAGGATCTTTCGGTTTGCATACAAAAGCGTCAGAAGACTTAGCAGAAAGCGAACATGCAAAAACAGAACTTAATGCAGTGGCGTTGTCGACTTATCCAGGCGGAAGCCGCCCCTTGAATCGTTCTAAATTTAAACTCCTTTGTTTAATTAAATATTAAGTTTTTCTTATTCTTTGCTTCAAAAACTTCTCTGTCACACAAAGGGACGTACCCACTATTTTGTTTAGGAATGACAAAGTCCTAAATTGTTCGAGGGGTATTATTTTGCTAAAGTTGCTATCATTGTTAAGTATTATTGGAAAAAATTGTTTAACTGTGGGAGATATAAGAAACGGCTTATAGCAAAAGCCGTGGAAACTACGTTTTTTGGAAACATAACATAACCCAAACTGTGGAAGTCTATCCGTTCGATCTCAGTGGCAAAGATGCTTTAGTTTAGAAATAGTTCTTGAGACATGACCTAAGAAATTGAAAGTTGTCTAGTATAGTATTGTAAGCCCCAAAAATTTCGCAAAATATCGCGAAATCGATGGATATCAAAATATGAAGAATTAATATGAAAATATTATTTGGTGTTTGTTAATTGTTCTTTTATAATTGACACTATACATTTCTGTATTTTTTCCATGTAACAAGAAATTAAATATCTCTTTTTGAATTGTTTAAGAAGTTTGTTTAAAAACAACTTTCTGATTTTGCTCATAGGTTAGGCATTTTTGGTTTTTAATATGAAAAATATGGTTGTTTTTTTAAAAAACCGATTTAGTTTTAATTATTGTGCAGTTGACAAAACTTTTGTTTCATAAGAAATTTTCAAAGCATACTACAAACCTTGATAACATAATCAATATATTGGAAGGGCTTGATTGGACGAAGCAAGATAAAATAGTGGAAGATATGGAATGCCTAACATCTTTGATTAAGTCAAACACAAGGTCTAAGAACTGCAGCATTTTAGCATTGTAGACCACTGATCTTTAAGCTTTCAAAAATGCGTTCAATAAATATTTATTTTATTACTAGATCTTGAAGGGCAGAATCTTACAACGTTCTCCATATTGAAATAACAGTAGAGTCCAAATAACCTTCAGGAATACCACTATGTATTAATTTAAGAAAATAATCAATATACATTTTGAAACTCGGCGCCACCAGAATTTGCCGCCCCCAAAAATATGCCGTCTGGGGCGGCATTACACCGCTCCGATCATGCTAGCTATCTTTTAAAATCTTTCAAAATCAGTTGTAAGCGGCTCTGCGAAATACGGCCCCAATGAAAAAAGGCCCAAAAAAAAAAAAAAATGAAATAAGGCCCCAAAAATTTATATGGAAAACAAAAACCACGATTTTTCTAAAATTTGGGGTCTTATTTCATTTTTTGGGGCATTATTTCCTAAATAAAATTTCAAAATGAAATAAGTCCCCAAAAAAGAAATAAAATAAGACCGGAAAACAATTTTTTGGGGCCTTATTTTATTTTTACCAGGAAATTAGACGTCAATTTTTAATATGATTTTTTAGGATCTTATTTCATTTTCTTTTTTTTTGATAAAATGTGAAAAAATCCAAGAAATTTAGTAACGCATAATTTTCTTATCTGCAGGTGTTCTTAGACTAAGTATTTGATGCGCAGAATTTTTGTAGAGGTGTGAAAAGTAACGTTTTAAAAACAGTTCAGTGATAAGCTTTAGAGTAAGTTGATCAGTTTAGTGATTTGCATTGTGCGAAAAAGACATAACAATTAAAGTTGAAATTATGAAGTGCAGAAAAATTGTTGGACTCTGCGTAGACTGGAAGTTTGATTTACGTAAAAGAACAGAAAATGTTATACCAGCTTAAATTTAATTTATAATTAAAAAAATGTATCAGTCTTAGCGCCGCAGCCGAAAATTTGATACAACAAAATCGCGCAATTTTTGTGTATTTCATTTCACCATTTCTTACTAAAAAGATTCTTTTCTGGGTATTTAGATATTGCTTCAAAATACGAATGTATTAAAGCTTTTCAAAAGAATCAATGAAGTCGTTTACCGATTTGATATTTGTCACTTTTTCATTATTTTCTTGCTACTATAGATTCAATTTCATCAGAAGATGAATATGGTGCAAAATCATTCATGCTTTTTTTATTAGTTCCTTTTTAACAAAAACACGTTTAAATTGGGATTGAATTTACAATGAGAGAACGTTTTTTTAAGCACTATCTAGATATGTACGAATATTTAAGGTTCAGGTTCGGTTCGGGCTTCCCAAAAATGACGGATACTCCGACTCCGGAGCGGTTCAACTCCGAACTGGTTTTCAGCCCTGGTATATATACTTTCGTTGTCGTTTTTGTTTCAGTCTTCCATACAGAAACATACATGCACAAACTTCAGAAACAATATCTGTTGTCACTCTCTCACGCTCTACACGGTTGACGCTGTTAGCAGCTATGAATATAGAGATAACACTCTCTCGCACACTACATTATTGGATCAGATAGCAGCTTTTAATATAGCGATGCCAAAATTGGCGTAAGATACGGATAAATATTCTCAGAACCGAAACTGTACCGGTACAATATTTATGTTCTCTTCGGTATTTTCGGTTCTAAAAATATCAGTTCTCGCATACCGGTATACAAAAAGTTAAAAACATCAGTTTTAATCGGTTTTGTTCGGTATACGATTCCGCTTACGGTTTGATTTCCTGCTTAGAACACATTAAATGTTTCATTACTAGACAGCGGAATTTATGCAACTTTTTAAATAAAGGCAGATTGAGGTGAAAATTTGGATTTATACTAATTAAATAACCCACTTTCCATTGAAAACTGCATATCCAATATATGCAAATTTTGCATATTTCATTGCAAAATATGTAAAAAAATATGCAAAATATGCAAAAATATGCAAAATATGCAAAAATATGCAAAAATATGTAAAAATATGCAAAATATGTAAAATGTATAAAAAATTAAAAATTATTATAAATATTAGATACATGGCCAATATAGACGCTTAAATAGAAATTGAAGACCGAACGATCAAAAAATCGCGAAAGTTGAACATTTTCTTATAAGCATTTAATGGTCCAACACCGCAAAATTCGGCAAAATTTCATATGAGTATTTAAAAAACCGCAGGCGTTGGCAAATGAAAGGTATAGTGAGCGTTCTAATATATTGGAAAATTTTTACATTTTTCATAAGAGCTTAGATTATTATGAACATTTAATAGACGGCAATAGTAAACGAGTAAATACTGTAAAGGAACAAATGGTCAAAAAAATCGCGAAATATCAAAAATTAACATTTGAGTTTCATAAGTATCATAAAGACGCGTGGCCAAGAAAATCAACGGACCGAAGATAATCGTGAAGATTGAATAGATAGCAATTGAAGACGCGTAAATAAGAGGTGTAGACTAAAAACCGCGAAATTTGTCAAATTTTTATTTGAGTACTTATGAAAGCGCAGGCGTTAATAAATAAGAGGCGTAGATTGAATAATCCAAAAATTGGCCAATTTTTCGTATGACCTATGATTATTATGAAGATTTGATGGATGGCAATGTAGACGGGTAAATAGGAGATGTAGATGGAACGGCTCAAAGAATCGCGAAATTTGCAAATACTTCATATGATTAAAGATAATTTTGAAGACTTAATAGACGGCAATAGTAAACGAGTATATATAGGAGCCGTATAGCCTATAGTCAAAAATTATTATTTGAGCTTGTTTTTGCAAAATAGATTTGGGATATCATTAAGATTTGATGTAGGTTTGGGATATGGGTGCGGTGAGTCGAATTTAAAACTTTACAGGGTTGCCCATATTCGACGGACCCATGTTTTTTTTAAAAAATCAAAGAAAAAAATAAAAATCTGGCGGTTGGCAATCTTAATCATTTAATTTGTTCCAAGTAGATTTGTTTACATCAATTTTTTGAATATGATATCTCTCAAATGGCCGCCTCTGGCGTTGATGGCGTATTGTGCCCTTTTTGCAGCATTTTCCATCGATTTCGCCAACATTTCGGCCGGAATAGCGGCTATTTCTTCACGAATGTTGTCCTTGAGCTCTTCTACGGTCCTTGGCTTGTTAACGTAAACCTTTGACTTCAAATATCCCCACAAGAAGAAGTCAGGCGGCGTCAAATCGGGCGAACGCGGTGGCCAGTCCAAATCACCACTTTTCGACATCAAACGGCCCGGAAACAATTTCTTCAGAAAATCGATTGTTATGCGACTTGTGTGCGGTGGAGCGCCGTCTTGTTGAAACCAGAACTGCCTCATACGCTTTCGACGAATAATTGGCATCACAAAATTGGTCATCATGTCGCGATAACGCTCCTGGTTGATGGTAACAGCATGGCCATTTTCATTTTGGAAGAAAAACGGCCCAATGACCGTTTTCGCACTAACGCCGCACCAAACTGTGACTTTTTCGTCATGAAGAGGCACTTCTTGAATCTCCTCAGGATTTTCAGTGGCGTAAATACGGCAATTTTGCTTATTTACGGTCCCATTCAATGTGAAATGGGCTTAATTTTTAATTTTTTAAAAGCACGTTGAGTTTTCACAATTGACTTGTTCTGTTGAATGTAAATTTCAACTATTTCAGAGCGCTCGCGTGGCGTGTATTGTTCCATGGTAAAAATCTGCTTGGACTGACGCTTCAAACGCGGTATGTCATTAAGCGATCTGACATCTCTGTCAAAAGTTATGGCGTTGCCAGATGGGTCCGTCGAATATGGGCAACCCTGTATAATGTGGACGGGTAAATTGACGGGTCAAGATCAAGATCGGTCCAAAAAATCCGGATATATACAAAATTTTATGATTTGTTTAGACTATCACGAAGATGTAATGGTTGGCAATTAAAGACGGGTAAATATTCTTTAGCATTGGTCCTCCATTATGTATATCGCGGTTCAGTAGTGTCATAATCATGACTATGTTATTATAATTTGTGGTATTGGAAAGCAGTTTCTTGAGTAATTAGCGGTCTTATTACCATGGAGAACCCTTAGCTTCGAATGGCTCTTATGCATTGATCCTAGCATTTTTTCACTCTATAGGGAGTACAATTTGTTTGGAATTGTTACTATTTTTGATCCTCTTTGGTATTTTTCCGCTATTTAATGATTTGTCGGTAACGGAAAGTGGTTTAAAACGATTCCTATAATCTTGACTATATTCTTTAGTATTGGTCTTCCATGGTATTTATCGCGGTTCAGTATTGTCAAATTCATGGCAATGTTACTATGTGTGGCCATTTGTGGACTTGAAGAGCAGTTTCTTAAGTAATTAGCGGTCTTGTTACCATGGAGATCCGTATTATTTCGCGATTATAAAAGTCGACAGTCACGGTAAATAGGTTAAAATAACTCGCGAAAATAACTTCCGCACCCTGAGCAACGCATGCCGGTTACTTCATATGGAAAAATGTATTTCAAAACAGTTTTATGGCAAATCTTTTAGCCGTTTTTAAATCAAAAGTATTTTTTATCACTCATCTTCTGTTGTTGACCTTTTAGTAACCCTGGCCTACCAGGATAATATGTGATCTGAAACATGGAGTTTCATATAATATAGGTTTTTGCATATTTTGCATATTCTGCATATTTTGCATATTTTAATATGCAATTTATGCAAAAATATTTTTAAAAATAGTTAGCGGACTTACATCATTTTTCAATAAAAATAAGATGTTAAAAAAAAAAAAAAAAAAAAAAATAAAAATAAAAAAAAAAAAAAAAAAAAACCTTTTAATTTATTAAAATATTTTAATAAAACAAAAAAATATTTTTATTTTAAAAAATATTTTTTTTTTTTAAAAAAAAACATTTTAAAAAAATATTAACAAAAAATGGTTGTTAGAAAAAAATTTTTACTCTTTCGATGGAAACCAAATAAAAAAAAAAAAATATTTTTTTTCCCCCCAAATTTTCCATTTCCCTTGGTAAAAAAAAATTTTCGTGAAGTTAAATAATTGGAAAAACCAATTAATCAAATCCTGTAGGGTTATTTTACAGGGATCCTTCGACTTGACCATGTCGAATATTTCATCTTTGATATCCTCAAAAATTGAGTGCCCGTGTTTTATGTGTGTAGGGGGGGTGTATTATCTTAAAGAAGTAGTGCAGTGTCTGGGCAGTCAAGTAACCAGTATGTTGAACATCTAGGATGCGGAATAGATAGTGCAAGGCTTGAGGGGTCTAAACAGAAGGGGAAACACCCTAAAAGTAATCAATATTAGTTCATAGTCAAATATCTAAGACCCCCACCTGGCGATTGTCCAAAGCCAGCACAAAGTCCAAAAATGTCTTGTAGTCCATTTCACCATCGTAGGTGCGACACTCCTCAAACACGCGATCAAGAAATACCGAGGTGAGAGTGCCCGAACCATATCCAGCTAGCTCCTTTTTACTTAGCATGCCATTGTGATCCTTGTCCAGATTAAGGTAATTGCCATACACAGTCAACACAGCTGGCATGGAGAACCAATTATGTTCCTGGGTCTCCTTCGGATTGGCCTCGTCCCGCAGGTCCAACAACTCAGTGAGCAGACCCGAGGCCAGAACATCACGTATCCGTATGCGTCCTGTGTGCAGAGAGTCCAGAAAGAAGAAGAACTTCTTGAGCACCGTACAGACATAGAAACTCTGAAATGAGGGCTGAACACAGTTGCGTATCTGGGCCAGAGTGGGTATGATGTCTATAATGTAATTCTCCATGTCAATTTCGCGCAGATAACCATGACCGATCTCGTCGTAGAAGGAGAGTCCGATGCGAGCCTGCATTAGCCACACCTTGCGCATGGTGTAGTTGAAAATGGACACGATCTCCACCTTGCCCGGATACGCGGAGTCACTGAGCAGCCTGGCAAACAGACGCGACGTCAGATATTTGCGACACTTGGCACTGATCTTGTCCAGCACCTTAAGATAGTCATCATAGTCCACCAGTTGCTGATTCATGGGCGTCGTCTGTGTCACATGCTTCTCCAGTATGCCCCACAATTCGTTCAACTCTTCGTTGTCCAGCAACTCTTGAGATTTCTGCTGCAGGAACAGCGAGTGAGCCTCCTTTCGCAGGCTCTGCCTGAGCGTATCTTCTGGTGATGGCGGGGCATGAAAGAATTTTGGAATGTGACTGAAAGTCGGATGCTTCAGCTCCTGACGCGGACGCAGAGGAGTGCTATCATCAAATTTGGCCAGCTCCTCGTCGCTTATTTTGTGTGTAGAGACCTGAAGACTCTCGAATTCCTTAACAATATCTGGATCGAGTTCCATTTCGGTTTGCCAAACAAAATGTAAACAATTTAATACTGGTTTTGGTGTTGGCCATTCAGATATTTTCTAGCCAGCTTTGGCTTGACCAAATTTGGCTGTTTTTACTTAAAAATTTAAATATAGTAGAAAAAGGTGGACTTTTATTTAGGGGGTAAACAATATTATTCTAAATAAAAGCTTGGTTTGGAATACAGCATTATTTGAATTATTTTTTAAACGACATGTCAATTTAGCCATTTTTAGATGACATCACTGTTTGGGCTGAACCACAAACTTATCGATCGAAACCTATCGCAATCAGTTTCCATTGGCGCGTGTTCAAACCTGAGAAAATCAATCAGAGTTGGTAGAGTGCTTTAGGATTAGGATGCATCTAAGTCATGATGTGATAAATTATTAATAAATTTCTTTGTCTCTCTGTTCTTTCAGGTTCCACCATCAAAGGCGTGGTGGCCATTCTGAATTGCATATTGGCCCGTCAGCTGTGCTTCGAGGATCCATCATGTTCGGCCATATTGGAAATTATACCACGCGTCTGCGGACCCATACCAGGTATGTTTACAAACGCCAACTCAAACTGCGAGTATTTGCACAAAATCTTCAACGTTTTTTTGTGTTTGCCGAGCACTCGAGCATTTTCGTCCATTCAACGCTGATTATGTGGCAGTTGTGGTCATTGGAGAATTAATTTTCGTTAGTTGCGAGTTTCGAGAATTTTGGTTGCGTTGCTGTTATTTGCCCGGAGGACTGTGGGTTGTGTCGACAACTGTGTAATTATTTCAGCAATTTTTTGTGCGCGCGCGTGCAATAAAGCAGTAAATAACGGCGTTTACTTAAAGCGCAACCAACAAAACCACGAAACACCGCGCCAGCAAATGCCATTTGAATATTCAAATGCCCCAGAGAGCAGAGCCAGAGCCAGTCAAGTCGATGGCCTGCCCGCGTCCCGCACTGCTCATGACCTAAAGGTGCAAAAGAAAACAAGTAAGAAAGTCGGTCAAGCCCGACTGTAGTTTACGCTGTACTATTATAGTAGAGCTGCTGCTGTGCTTGACCAATAGATGAAGCCACTACTTGCTTTGAACCATACTGGTTGAGGGATTTTGGGTTGGAATTTGGTTAAGAGATTTTTGTATACTGGTTGGAAGAAGATTTTTGTGACACCTCCGATATTGTTATTGCGGGGATATACAAAGTCAGTGCATCTGAAGTACTGAAATCGTAAGGAGAAACGCGGAACCCGAAGGCTGCCGCGTGCCGTCACCCAAACGGTTAACGGTTACAACAACAACCCTGAGTTTCACGGCGTTTCTTAAGACAAACGAAACGGAACCTTCAGATTTTCTCATGCCTTCTGACGTGACAAGTTGGCATGAAATATGGACATCTGTAATGCATCCAAGTCCGACTGGGAACACGTGAGCACACTTACAGTTGTCGGCTGTCGCTGTATGCGTACAAAAAAGCGGCTGGCTCTAGAGCAGTGGTGCACAAACACACACTATCAAGCTTTGCGATGGTGTGTGTAGCAACACGAAGTAAACGTCATTATGTCAAACATGGGCTAACAAACCAAAAAAAAAATGTGTGCTTGCTATTTATAGAGCACATGTATTCTCTCTCTCTATGCGTGTGTCGGCAGCGACGAACATTTTGACTTCCTATCCCACGGGGTAAAGAAAAAATGTTTTGTGCACCACTGCTCTAGAGCAGCGATGGCCAGCGAGAGCGAGGCCAAAAAGGGAGTGTATTAGTGTGCGAAAATAAAGCTCCGTGAATCTGCTCCGACCTGATCGCTGAACTCTGTCGAGCGAATGACGCCTTTTTGCTCTTTTGGTCTCAGCTGGCAAGCGCTCGGGTCGTGTACATGAGAATAGCGAAATGTTGACCCCGGGATGCCACCAAGGGCCATCGCTGCTCTAGAGCGCTCTCTCTCTCTCTGGCTTTTCAAGAGAGCCAAAAGCCAGTTGAAAAGCAAGATCGTGTGCAAAAAAATCGTATGGCGTTACTCATCTTCATATTCTAATGTCTTTGGTTATGCCATGTGTACGCACGACAAACGAAAGGTGGCGAACTCAAACGTCGAACTTTGAATTTGTGACTAGTATGAGCAGCTGTTCGAGCGTTGTTTGGGCGCCCAAAGTAATTAAATTTATTTTTTGACTGTCCGAAGAAAAGTGAGCGTAAAAATCGTTTAAAGAGCTTTCATGAGGAAAAATAAATTACGCTGATTAATACCGTAGAGGCAAAAATAAATATTTGGACGTCACCAATAAAAACGCGTAAGTTAAAGTCGGCTCTAACCGACTTCGATATACCGTTACTCATGAAAAAACATGTTTAACAGCGTTGCCGCGTTGCTTAGTGTGACCATCCAAAAGTATGCAACATTTTTTTAGGGTGGTAGCGGGGAGGGCTTGGTTCACTTTTTTGCTTATAACTTGAGAACCGTTTATCCGATCTTTATCATTTCTTCGGCAAATCGATTCATTTTGCTAATTACTAACTATCTCTAGAAGGTACGAATCGTCTATCTTTAAAACTGTAGGAGATATAACTTTTTCCAAATTGCGGGGGCGGGAGGGGGCGTGGCCAAAATTTGAAACAAACTTGATCTGCGTGCAGATAAAAGAAGCATTTGTCCCATACATGTCAAACCTCTATCTCTTACCATCTCTGAGATCTAGGTGTTCATACAGACGGACGGACGGACGGACGGACGGACGGACAAGGCTAAATCGACTCGGCTGTTGATGCTGATCAAGAATATATATACTTTATAGTGGAAAAGAATCCTTCTGCCTGTTACATACATTTGCACGACTTTAGTATACCCTTTTTACTCTACGAGTAACGGGTATAATAATTTTGATGCAGTTGACATGGAGAGCCTCAGCAACAAGCAAGTCCGTGCCAAAGCCACAACAGTAATTCACAGTTTTTTGAAATAAAATCAAATAAATAATATTATTTTTATAAATAAAATTTTATTACGTTTTTGATAGATCTGGCAAGACACCACAATCGTATTGCATCTAAGGTGTTTCGTTTTGGCACCAATTAAAACTGTTGGTGCTCATATGGAGGCTTGGAAAGTCTTACCTCGAATTATTGTGGGAAAGTATGTCCCGAATGGAGCATGATGAAGAGGACCATTATAGCGGGCCGATAACTATGCGATCCCCAGTACTTACACTCTGAACCAAGCCTGGGGCTTGCTGAGTTTTAAATTCAGTCTCGACGTGGAGTTCTTTATCAATCGGGTTTTAGTAGTACGTTGCACCTCACCATGGGGGAATTGTCACGCCCGACAGTTTGCTTTTCAAATGGGTATCTGGGCGACTCCTGTTTCCTGGGGGCGCAATTCGGGAGCCACCAGCCTGGTTCATTGTATCGTATACACTTTTCAGTGCGTACAGGGTACCGTGATTTCAACGTATCTATTGAACATGCCATTCTGTGTGAAAGTACATTAGATCAGAATACTCATATCGCTCCCCTTTCCCGCAAATAAGGCAACAGGGACTTGAATGGTTGCTTTTGGCATCCTCATTATTCTTATCTTCCTTCTCTTCCAACACGATTTGGGCAAAAGAGGTGACCCCTTAACTATCCGTATTATATATTCTGCATTTTTGTTTTATTGATGCTTTTAAATCCTCTTCAATTTTCATAGACAAATCACATCTGGAAAACAGTGTTAGATTAACTTAAAAATCCCAAATTTTTTGGCTTTCCATGCATGCCACGAATTCTAACACCATCGGACACCATCACCAGAGGTCATCTCGGCCTTGCCTTGTCCAGAATTCATGTTTGAGCCAGTTACTTAGTTGCGCTGACCGCTTTGTTTGATGGACCGCTACCAAGCTCTCGGTTTCATGTTAGTCCTTTGAAGACACAAATTTGCTTATTAAAATCTTTCTAAAAAAATGGTTAAAGTTTTCATTTAAAATAAAAACATATAAATTTAAAAATTTGCGTCTATCTTCTAAGAGTTTTTTAGTGACATCGATAACATCAGGGTTGATGATTTGTGTCATCGATAACAAAATACCTAGTATATTTGTTTACAACACTGACAAAATGTGTGCTCAATGGACACATATTTTAAACATGTACATTTTGTAACGAAAATAGTCTATTAGCGACCAATATTTCTGTTACATCCTTTGGCACAAACTTAATATCCTCCGTGTACCTTTAGTACACAGTATAAAAAACGTAGCCATCCTGGAACAATGGTCAGAACTAAGGAAAAAAGGTAATTTATAAATTATTCAGTAATTTGTTTTAGGCTTTGCTTTAGCCCAACCGCAGGTATCCCCCCCCCACCCACCCCACCCCACACACATATATAGATTTCCTTTGTGTTTTTCGCTTTGATCCCGCCCCTCATTCAAAATGTGTGTACCCCAGACCAAGTCCGTAGTCCGCGCACTATTCCATCGTCATCGTCGTCGTCAGCGGCGTCCAAAAGGTTAGTTGCCGTGTGCATAAGTCTTTGCTTATATTTAATAATTAATGTACAGTCTGTCCAGCCAACTTTCTTGTGGCATTTCTCAGGATTTTCGTCTCCCACCCACCACCCGCTCCCTCTGGGTGCCACACTTAAGTGGCTTTCCACCTTTGTGTGTGGGAGAATTTCCGTTTGCGCTGTGGAAAATAATTCGCATTCAAAGTCGGTTTTAAAGGACCTTCATATTTTTATATATTTCTCTCTAGGCCTGCGGCTTGGACCACTCCACGGAGAGTATCAAGTGATCGTAGCCATGTCCATTGAGTACCTGTATGGCTGCTGCCGCATCCTGACGAAACTTGAAGTGCACATAAGCGAATCCCTTGCAGAGACCCGTATTCTTCTCGCGTGCCAGATACATCTTGGTGTGAGGTCCAATCTTCTTTATCAACTCCTCGAGATCGGCCTCTGTCATAGACTCGGACAGATTGGAAATACGCACGGCGGAGGAATCATCGCGATCGCGTAACCAAGCCTTGCCACCACCTCCTGCTCCACCTGCCGCTCCTTCCTTCATAAAGGGCGGCACATACTTTCCCGTCTTGCCGGAGTCATTCACCGCAGCAGCTGCCGCCTCAGTGGCCTTACTCTCCATCAGAGTGTTGCTATCCATCAGGGTACCCTTGTAGGGGCAATTGACCGACCAATGTTCACCATTGCAGATCCTACACTTGGCTATATTCTTGCCACTCTCCAGCTGAATTTCATTGGTCTGCTCAAACTCCTTGGAGCCTATGAATTGCATGAAGATCTCTTCGGAGGCCGTGGTCGTCTGTGAGTTGGGACCCGGTTTGTCCAGACGTGAATCGCCAAACTTGACCCAGCTGCGGCGTTTGGCCGCGGCCTTGAGAACGACTTGTTTTTCAATCTTGAAGGTGCGCACCACCTTGATCTTTTTGCCGTCGTCGTTGAACTTGTACTCGGTGACATATTTGTAGTCACCCTCAATGTACTCCTTGGCTGGCGGTAGACCATCTACATAGTCGGCCTCCAATTCATCCGCCCAGGAGGTCTTCATGGGTTTCATTTCGAAAATAGGAAAATTTTTACAAAGTTCTCTTGAATTACAATTGTGCCAAATGTTTGACTTGAAAGACTAGTCAAAGAAATCGAATTCAAAGCTTGCTGTGAAAAAGGGAAAAGTGACAGCTCAGATGCCGACAGAGAATACTTGTACAATAGAGCTGTACGTAGTACGTACGCGTTACCTCTAGTTATTGAATCTTGACGCGGGCAATTTGTTAAATTTTGATGAATATTTGGCTAAATAAACAAAAAATCAAAAAATTGAAAAAATTATTTGCCTGTGTGAACTCATGTTTGAACACTTAAATTTGAATTGTAATTTAAAAATGCATCATGAAACATATAACACAATCAAAAATTCCATTTAAACATCAAATTAACTCATAAACTAAGGGGAAATTCGACGGAAAAGGGAACATAATTGGATTTGTCGGTGTTAGATGTGAATCTGGAAAGGTAGTCTGTTAAATTGCTTGTTATGATTGTTATCGATAGCACACATATGTCAAGTAAACAAACAAATTTGAAGCCAAATCAAATGAATGTGGAAACTCTGTTTTAATTAAATGAAAGCAGAGGATGTTTCGCCAGTAGCTAGGAAATGCTGGAGGCTCATGATTGGGAGAAGGAATGCTTAAAAGCCGAAAAAAGGAGAAGAACTCATAGTTTTCAATACTACCATTACTCCTCCCAGAAGCTCGATTTCAAATAAGAAAATCTCGACCCGTTTTTTGAACAGGAGGAGACTACTTCTTTTTTGCCATTGTCCAGCTCTAGTTGAAGTAAACTCAAACTTTGGTCACACTACTAGTTGGGACAGTACAAAGATAGTATGAACAAATAAAAGGATTATTTCGTTATGTCCGGTCGCGTTAAGGACTCATCTAGAGATGGGCTCGGACGGAGTTGGCGCGGAGTGGCGGGCGGGACGAACTTTATTTTTTCTTTTAAAATTATTTATCTTTGGGGATAGGGAAGGGAAAGATGGGCAAAAATATAATCTAGGAAAAGAAGGGATAGGAGAGTGGGGGTGAGGGTTAGTAGTAGTTTTTATGTTGCAACCCAAAAAAAAAACTTCTAAAATTCTATCAAACCGTAAGAGACTAACTTTTTGATGTGATTTTTGTAGATGATGGTGTTGCGAACACCCAAAAATCTCTTGAATTAATTTTCTTACACAAGATTATAGTAACCAAAGAACCAAACTATCTTTACTCTAAGCTAAACTTCTATGCCTCTCAGAGAACAAATAATTTGAATTACCCACGACTTAAGCTATCTTGCTCACAGCGAAATTTCTTCATACCTGCAATCCGACAATGGAATGAATTGCCTAATCATTTAAAAACTATACAAAGCGAAACGCAATTTAAAAATAATTTGAAATCTCACCTACAACGAAAATAATGTAAAAGTAAAAGTTTATAGTAAAATTAGTTAAGTAAGCTAAAACAATTGTTAGTCTTAAGTCAAAAGAAATTTACATGTCAATGTGACTGGTGCATTAAATATAAGTTGTAACTTGTAGCACTGGGATATAAAACCAATAAATCTCAATCTAAATCTGGGACACCGAAGGATTTTTTGAGCCTTTTGCAAACCAACCGAGGCCAAAATCTTTAGAGATTTCTGTGACACCCCCGAATATAAATGCGATCGTGAGCGAAATTTCCTTCACGTCAAGAACGGTTCACGAAATAAAAATCGAGTTACGCTCGATTCACGCACAAATTTTTTTGAGCATTTCGCGTCACTCACGACTTATGCACGATTTAAGAAGGCGTCACGAAAGATCACTCACGATAAAAATGCTTCTCATTAAAAATTAATAAATTAAATAGTTGTTACAACACTTAAAAAAAAAACGTTAAATTTCTCTTTTATTCAAAGAAGTTCTCTATCGGGGTGCCACAGTAATCTCAAGAGATTTTGCCGACGGTTGGTTTGTAAATCTCTCGAAAAAATCGTCAGTGCCATAGAACTTCGAGAGATTTCATTTTCTTATTAGAAAATCTAGTTAGAGCACCAGTTGTTCCAGTTGAAGTTCCATCTCTAAAAAAATTTCTCTTCTTTTAATTATGGGTTAAATTGATGATTTAATGAAATATTTTGATTGTGTCATATTTTTTATTATGCATTTTTAAATTATAAATTAAATTTAAGACATACTCTCCACAAATGAAATGCAAAGTTTAAAAATTTGTTGGCGCCAAACATGAAGTATAACTTGCCAGCCCTTAATCCGCTGGCTGCCAACCAGATGGCTCCACAATCGCTAAACGGCGCCACTGATGTGGTTTGTTTAGATTAACATGAAAGACTTTGGTTGTTTTTATACCCTTGCAAAGGGTGTTATAATTTTGCCCAGAAGTTTGCAACGCATAGAAATATTCATTTCCGACCCTATAAACTATATATATTCTTGATCAGGGTGACGAGCTGAGTCGATTGAGCTTTGTCCGTCCGTCTGTCTGTCCGTCTGTCTGTCTGTTTCTACGCAAACTAGTCTCTTAGTTTTAAAGCTATCGAGCTGAAACTTTGCACAAAGTCTTCTTTTTACTGCACACTGCTAATATGTTGGAACCGACCGAATCGGATGACTATATCTTATAGCTGCCATAGGAACTATCGGTCGAAAAGTGGGTCTTTGTGAGAAAAACTTTTTTGATTTTAATGTTAACGTCTCCCACTTCAGCGATTATTAATATTATATGCTTTCACATAGATTTGGAAGTTTTGGTCAAAATCGGATGACTATATCTTATAGTTGCCATAGAAACTATCTGGCGAAAATTGGGTTTTAATGACAAAAACTTTTATGTTTTTTAATGTTAACGTGTCTCACTTCAGCAATTATTAATATTATGCGCTTTTACACAGATCTTGAAGTTTTGTTCAAAATCGGATGACTATATCTTATAGCTGTCAAAGAAACTACCGGTCGAAAACTGGGTTTAATTTAGAAAAATTGTTTGTTTTAATGCTGACGTTTTAAACTCTGATGTATTAAAACATTTGTCAAATAAAACCTTCGGCAAAGACGAAGTTGCTTGTTTTTTGTAAATTTTCACTTTGTTTGAAGACGACATCAGAACAAAAAGCTCTGTCGAGGGCTACAATCAAGTGACTAACACCTGCTTGCTAGAAATGGATCATTTTGAGATTTTTTGAAAGTAACCAGAAACCCGATTTTGGGGGAAAATTCGATTTGCGCGACCTCTAAACGTCTTTCGATAAATGTGAAAAAATCTCAAAAATACTTTACTCTATAAGGTTTCAGTAAATGCCCGAGCAAAAAATAAATGTTTTTTTTTTGGGACACCTAAGCTACACAGGAAGGTTATAAACTAGCCTATACTCCGTGGTTAAGTTAATTACTTTGAATTAATCTTCCTTTTAACAACTGTATGCTGTTCGTTCGAAAACCAATACAAGAAACGTAAAGAATTTGATTCACTGTTTATAAAAAATATATTATTTAAGTTAACATGCCAAAAAGTAAAGCCGAGCGTCTAAAGTAGTGGTAAAACAATTTTTACATTATTATTATTATTTATTGTTAATTGCATTTTACCAACAATCATGCAAAATGGAACAAAACCATCTAATTTTGATTAAGATCATATCGCTCACTTACTTCAATACTGACATAATTTAAAAATACGATTTTTGACTTAATGATGCAGAAATGTTCGCTGTGTTGTGTGATATTTTGTGTACAAATTTTCGTATTGACATCTCTTTTACTTTCCATGTGATATGAAAAAACGACTCATTATAATTTTACAGGTTAATTTTTAATGGTCATGCAAAAACGACTTATCTCTAGTTGTCCTGCAGTATAGTAAAAAATAAATCGGCTTTCAGTTAAAACATCATATTTTCATGTTTTTTCAATAAGCATTCTAAATTTATAATATTTTAATTAATTAACTCGAAACTAAAAGAACCATTTTTTCTGGGTTTAATCCATTCAGAACTTTAAACGTATTTTTCACAAAATGGATTATTTTGAGTTATGCCAGTATTAAAGTAAGTGAGCGATATGTAGATTGAGTAATCCCTTTTTTAATGCCCTAGTCAATGATGCCCAACAGTCGAGCCTTGCTCAGAAAGTCAGTGCGCTGCACGTACGCCCCGGACATAGTGCGTTGTCCCGTATAGGCCTGGCGGCCATGTAATACCCTCCAATTGTCAAACAACACAATGCTTCCTGGCAGCAATTTGATATTCCATTGCAGCTGCTCCTCGCGCACTATTTGTAGAAGTAATCGCAGACTGTCATAGAAGTCCTTCATCTCTGATTGCGGCAAAGTATTGAACACAGCACGATCGTAGACATTGAGGCGCAGCTGCACTAGCTCACCAGTTAGAGGGTCCAGCCGTATAATTGGAGCCGTATGACGATGATGTTCACCCTCCTCGATGTACTCTCCAGGCACTTCAATGCGACTAAGCAGCTCATAGGCCTTGGGGTAGCGACGTTGCAGCTCATGTACTACCTGCAAACCATCCACAAAGAAATTCTCCCCTCCGCTTCCGCCCTTGTGCTCGAGACAGTGCAGTGCTTGCAGACCGGCTGCATCACAGAAATACGTGTTGTCCGTATGTGAGCCCAAATATAACTTGGTATAAGCTGTGTCCGCATGATCTTGCTTATCGCTAAACGTCCACATCTCCCCAAAGAAGGTTTTCATTAGCGGAAAGAGGCGTCGCAAAGCCAGCTCGGTCATGGTGGGGGTGGCGGCCACGTCATCTATGAACGCTATGCCATAACGTATGAGAGAAGCAATTAAGGATTTGACCATATCATCGCTGACCACCAACTGAGTTAGTGAGAAGCGCAAGTGTTGCTCATTCCGCAAGATTATGCTGCGACTCCAAGGCGATTTCAGACCTTTCGACTTTGAGCTGCGACTTATCAGTTGCTCTAGCTGTGAGTCGAAAATGAAATCCAAGTCATAGCTGGATTGATGGTTATCGCTCCCTGTAATGGTGACGCATGGGATAGCCTTACAGCAATCGATTTTAGATGCTTGCATTACTTACACTCGACCAATAGTTTATCAGCTTCATAGTTAAGCTTTACAGCGCACACATTAGCTGGCAGATCTAAGAGATCATAACGACGTTGATTTGTCTCTAGATTGAGACACACCCCGCAACGACAATGATCTCGGAGCCAAAACTCATCGACTTCCAAGCATTGGCCGGTTTTTGGATGCTTTAATAGCAACATCTTGATACAGAGCAAATCAATCAACTAACTTGAAAAACGATGAATGCTAAAGCTTTAGGCGAAGGGAACAGTTTCTTATCAGTCGAAAAGTTGCAGAGCTAAGTTGTACACTTAAAAAAAATTAATAAATTCAAAGAGTCTAATGAAATCTTTCTAATCTAAAATTATATTCATGATTTTGCAAGATTTCAGTTGGCAGCTGTTCTTATATGGGAGCTGAACGATAAATGTATTGAAGCAAATAATTTTAAAAACTAGCCAGTTTTAAGACGCTTCCATTAAAAGCAGACAAGTTTTTCTCACTAGAACTTGATCTATGGCAGCTATACTATATACCCAGTAGTTTTTTTTGTGTCGAGTGCTGCCAAAAGCAAATCATCCGGTGACCCGTTTGGCACAGTACCCCCAGACGCTCATACAATTTAAGTCAACCATCCGGCAGTTTGCTAAGGGGTAATAATCGGACTGGCCGATCAGCACAGCAACGCCAGACGTTCGCACACAAATTGTCAGCCAGCCGCCAGGCGGTTTTAGGACTGCCATCGGCCAGGCCATTTACCATTAACCACCCGGCATTCAGCTAAGGGTAACCCAATGGACAGGCCGATCGGCACAACAATACCAAAGGTTAAACATAATATGCCAACCATCCGCCAGGCTATTTCGGAACAGCCATAGGCCAGCACATTTTCGATTAACCATCCGGCATTCGGCTAACGGTAAACATCGGACTGACCGATCCGCACAGCAATATCAGAACTTATACTTGAAATTGTCAGCTATCCGCTAAGCAATTTGGGACAACCATCGGAATGGCCATTTGCGTTGACCATCCGGCAAGTCTGTTAAGGATAACCATCAGCCAGACCGATGCGTACAGCAATACCAGAGTGTACACAGAAAATGTAAGACCGCGGTTGTCTAAAGGTTTTTAAAGAAAAAAAACTTTTTATTAGATGTTCCGAGGCGGGATCGAACCCTCGACCTCCCGCACTGAAGGCAAACACACTTCCCGCCGCACCACACACGGCTAAATTTTTATACCCTTGCAAAGATTATTATAATTTTTCCCATAAGTTTGCAACGCATAGAAATATTCATATCCGACCCTATAATATATATATATTCTCGATAGTTCCTTCGGCACACACGAAGTTAGCAGGGCCTTCTCGTTATTAACCATTTGGCAATATCTAAAGTTCGCGCATTATACATATGTCGTTCCCCTTTGTTGATCCCCGAGATAGAAATTAAGACTTTTACTGATTTGGATGATTTGGAACCGTCATATATGATGGGAATAACAGAAGCAAATATAAGGTTTGTTAAAAAAGACCAACTTTTAAATTTGGTGGTGTACTCTTTTTTATGTTGGTACACCTTTTCTCAACAAATGTACCTATGATGGCATGATCAGCCACGTTGTACTTATTGTTTCTTTTGGACAGATATCATTGTTCAAAATTTTCTTAAGTTTGAGAATGAACTGATGAAGAAGCATTTGTATATGGTTATGACGCCAAGACCGAAGCACCTCCCCCAAGTCAAGCTGCCAGATTCTAGAAGGGTCAATAAGGAATATTTCGTGAGGATATGTGCATTTTGAGCTAACCATTCGGTACATTGCGGTTTTTATCCGCCGACATTCGTCTACCCGACTCTGCAGACTCTAAATCAGCAGACGCGTCAGTCAGTCGACACGAAGTATAATTTTTTTAAGTGCGAATGCACAATCATTATGTTTCCTGATTAAAGCTAAATGAAAAGATGTGCGTTTATATGCACATCTGACTTATGATAAGAAATTCTTAAATGAGAACTTTATAAAATATGTCAAATATATATAGTACATTTAGTTCGGCTTTTGATCTTAGCAACAGTAGCACTGAGCTAGAGCATTCGACTGAGAAGCGTACGGTATCGAGTTCAAATCCCAGTAAAGGTATGTTTATAAAAAAAAAAATTTCAAAGTTCTTTCAACACATTCTAAAGATGTGTTGTGATGCTGCGGTGGTTGGTGGTAATGTATAGAAACAAATGTATATATATATAAAAGTGAAAAAACGAAATATATTTTATTTCTTTGGTCTTTTGGGTGATGAAACCGCCTGGTTTATGTATAGTCCATACCGCCCGCCATAAGGCTTACCCAAACAGCCTTCCGCTCGGTTGGACACTTTTGTCTGACCGCTGGCGGCGGTGTCCGGATTTCATGACATCCCATATAAAATCTGGTATGAGAGCTGGTATGGGGGCCGGCAGCCGGAGCCAGAATCCGGTTGACATTCTCCAGCCGGCCGGCGACCTCCCGAACTACAGGGTAGTCTTCCGATCCGAAATAGCAAACAAAATACTTATAAATACTAAGCTTGGTGACTGTATAGGATTAAACACCTTCAATGAGCACGGTTGCAAGTTTGAATTTGTTCTGACTTACTCTGGCGAATGAGTTCTCTTTTTAGGAAGATTTTTTCCTTATTAATATTTTAATCTAACAATGAGTGTGTAACACGTGTACACGTATATACTATTTTACAAAAAGGAATACGAAAAAAATTAATTCGATCCATTCAAAATCCCAGTGGGCGATTTTTAATGGATTCACCCATATATATCTATATGAATGTTTGTCTGTCTGTCTGTAACTTATGCCTGCCTAAACCGTTCATCCAATTGTAATGAAACTTTGGGGATTAGTTGAACGCTTGCTCAGGAAGGTTTCCAAATTGAAGAATGGTCAAAATGGTTAAAAAAATCCGCGAAATTTGCAAAATTTCCGATCGCGATGAAACTTTGGGGCATGACTTGGTACACCGATAATTAATTACCTGGAGTTGAACATATCATTTTTATTTAAATGGTCAAAAAAAACCGCGAAATTTCCAAATCAAAATAAAAAAATTTCCAAATTTTTTTCGGTTTTTAGATATTGCGAAATTTGCAAAAATTGTAATTTGAGCGTAGATCGTACGTACCAAGAATTCGCTAAATTTTCAGAATTTTATAAAGGGTTTAGATCAGTGGTGCACAAAACGCCTTTTTTCTGTCCCACGGGATATGAACTGAAAATGCTGCCGGCGTCGCAGCCGACACACGCATAGAAAGAGAATACGAGTGCTCTATAAAATGCACGCACAATATAAACTTTAAACACAAAAAATTTATAAAAAAAACACTCCCCCAAAATAGAAAATTATAAAAAATTTTTAAAATCGTCAAAACGGAAAATGGAAAAAGGGTTTTTAAAAACGTGATTCCGTTCGGACGTAAAATTGATATTGGTAAAATGTATTTGACAGTATCTACCACATTATAATTTAATAGACTTTTAAATTATTTAATAATATTAATGTGAATTATTTATAATTTTTCTAGTTACTTGAAAACAAGTTGTCCCTAAAATAACTTAAATTTTTGCTTTAAAAGATGGAGACTTTTATGGTTTAAAAGTTATGAATTTTTGAAGTTATAAACAAATAAAAAAGATGCCCTAAAAAAAAATAAAAATCTCACGTAGTCAGTTTTAAAGTCATGTGATTGAAACTTGGAATTGTGTTTATATTTATCAAGCTTTCAAAATTGCCAACATCACACAGATCGGACATCTATATCATATAGCTGCCATAGAAATGCTGAATTTGGTTGTGGTATAATATACATTCAAAACTCTGGTCACCCTAATCCACAACAAAATGCAATTAATCATAGCATTCGTATGGCAGCTATATGAAATAGACGTCCGATCTGTGTGATGTTGACATTTTTGAAAAGCTTGATAAATATAAAGCCCACTTGCCAAGTTTCAGTCGTAGAGCTTTGAAACTTACTGAGTGGCAACGCATTTTTAAGGGCAGCTTTTATTTGTTTATAACTTCAAAAATTCATAACTTTTAAACTATAAAAGTCTCCATCTTTTTGAAAACACCAAAATTTAAGTTATATTTAGGGCAATAAATTGTTTTTCCTTAGAAGCTATATCATGGTGGTTAACACTTAGAAAAAGTTATAAATAATTTTTAGCAACAATTACTAATATTATTAAATAATTTAAAAATCTTTAGATCTATTATTTGAGTAGCTACAGCAAAATACTTTTCACCAGTATCAATTTGATACTTGTCCGATAAACCAAACCTGAGATATCACGTTTTTAAAAACCCTTTTTCCAATTTTCCGTTTTTGACGAATTATATAAATAACAAAAATTTTTGTGCAAAACCGCAAATTACGTTATGAGGGGCATGTCGAGATCTAATTTCGATTTTTTTTTATTAAAATGAAAAATAAAAAATTTTTTTAACTGTTCGGTTTATAAAAGAATGACCCATATGAGTGTTTGTTTGTAGCCTATATTTGACCAATGGCGTTTACTTCGGGTGGGCTCTGCTACACACACAATCGCAAAGCTTGATAGTGTGTGTTTGTGCACCACTGGTTTAGATAGTAGCGAATAGTTTTTAAGAAATAGTTGATGGCAGGCTCAAGGTCTTGAATATTTTATGTGCTTTATATCCAAATAAAACACACTTTGTTTTTTGTCTCCAATATATTTCGATATGCCGTCGGCATTCGTCATCAGGGCTGTATAACAATAACACAAGAAAACACGAGTTTTTACACTTGATACAAAAAACCAAAAAGTTTACAAAATGTTTACATACAGAAGGCAACAGCGTCCAATCAGTCAGCTGCGGAGTTTGAAACTGAGTCTAATTTCTTATTGCTAAGGTCAAGTAGGTGTCTGTATATGTGAGGTGTCAAGTAAGTGTCTGTATATGTGAGCACAATTTTCTGTGTCCGGTTTGAAATTCATCCTAGTGGGCGTGCTTATTATGTACAACATTTCTAAAGTGAACCGTTTGTTGTATTTTTGTTCCTGGTGCAATATGCTCACATTTGGGAAATCAGCTGTATGATTGTTCTCAGCACAGTGGGCCGCAAGTGCTGTTTTTTGGAATGGTGTCTCGTCTCGTCGTTTTATATCTGACTTGTGTCCTGATAGTCTAGTTTTTAATTTAGATTTTGTCGTGCCAATGTATACCTTATCGCATACAGTGGCTCCGTCTCCAGCACAAGGGATTTTGTAGATCAAGTTACTTTTTTCCAGCGTCGCTACTTTGCTCTTCATATTACTAAAAAATATTTTATTTGTGTGTATCGGTTTATGAGCTATGGTCACTCTGTCTTTGTTGTAGCAATTGGAACGGATTAGGCGTTCGGAAAAAGATGGTATGTAGACAACCGATTTGTATATCTTAGGTGTCGTTTCTTTTGGTGTACTATTCTGGGTTTTACTCTTGTTCAATAGGCCATATATTGTGTGTGTGGGAAAATTATTGGATTTGAAGCGAATATTTTATGGTTTGCATTTAAAGACGGGTAAATATGAGGTGTCTTTCAAGCGGTTTAAAAATATTATAAATTTGATAAAATAAAAGATGATAAGATGACAAGAAAGACGGGTTAATGGGCGTTGGGTGTTGATCAAACGGTCCAAAAAATCGCAAAATTTTAAAATCTTATGATTTTAGATCATAAGATTATGAGATTAGATTAGATTATGAGTCATTCCGCAGGACGCGCATTTGTCCATAAGTATTCATAAGTAAAATAAGATAAGATCATCATAATCATAAGATTTCATAAAGTTTTGTTCTTGGCGAGTGCAGACCTGCAACAACGACTTTGAATATGTCTCTCTTCTCTTTCTTCGATGTCTCTGACAAACTCCCAAAGCCTAGTCGGCACTCGCCTTGCTCGCAGTGGCCCGAACAAGGAAAGGTCAAATAGTCAAGAATTCTGCTAGATAATGATTTGATATATGGCCATTGTTAAGTAAGCTTCGCTTCTGTGTTTTGTGTTTGAAATTCGAATGGAGCGTAGCAACACCTGCAGGGTACCTTTTAGTATTAAATGGATAAATGTGAGCGCTACCATTAATAGAAAACAAATTTAGTTTAGTATAATTTAGTAAATACTGAATTTCTCTCCCTGAGTAACGGGTATACTAAAGTGAGGAAACCGCCTACTTCAATTTAAGTTCTAGGATACAGGATTTGTCGCATCTAAATATTGTATGGCCTTTGGTAGGAGCAGCTGCCTCCACACTTGCAATTTCCAAAACGATCACTGGATAATAAAAAGTTACGATTACAATTGCTGGCCAGCGTCTAATTTTTTAACAACAGAGAGAAACAAATGGAAAATAAGCAACAAAAATCATTTGGCATTTGTTTTTATGGCCAAAACGTCATGTGTGCGTGTGTGTGTGCGGGGGTGTGGCATAAACAAACGCACTTTGAACTTTTTCATTTAAAAATCAAATTACTTTTGTTGTTGTTGTTGTAGCGCAGGTTAATGGCTGCCGCTTTGTCCTTTAAATGTCCTCCAAATATGGATATGAGCTTCTTAAAGCGGACAAAGCGACAACGTTGTCTGAATATTTATGATAATTGCATTTTATGCAGGTTTTTTCCTCTTTTCGTTTCTCTTCCATCGCATCTGCTCTGCTCATATGCGCTGGCACGAGCTGGAAAAGCCTTTAAAAGCAGCCGCCCCAGTTGGGCGATAAATAAATTTTCTTTCTTTTTGTTATTTTTCTTATTTTTTTTCTTCACTTTTTTGGAAGCTGCAACCGTGCCTTTGCATGGCATACTTTTCGGCATGCTTCCGCCCTTTGAGCACCATCGGCAGATGGTTCAATAAAATCAACAAGCAGTCACACACACAGTGCACAATGGACACAAAGCAGTAGTATTGGTGTTCGGGAGCTCGGATATGCCGCCGGCTGTCGTAGGGGAAGTCTGAGCAAATATTTCAGACACAAAAGGCGATGACTGGCACGACGACAACTTGAGAGCCTTGTCCTGATGTAAACTTAATTACAAAAACTACAACTAACTAAATGACTCATACATTTCATCTAGCACACAAATTAAAAAAATGGTCAGCGATTAAAATTAGGCAAGCCGAAAAAATACACTTAGAAAAAAAAATACACCGAACATATGCAAATGCGCCGCCCCATTTATTTAAAAAAATTGTAAAATAAAAAGCAGGTATATCAAAAAAAGGAAATATTCGAAATTATGAGAAGCTTGTCAAGCCGCACGAAAATATATTCAGTCGAACATTGTAACTCAATATTAACATTAAATCAAAGCTAACTATTTAATTAAAGCCATAGGAACCACATTAACTGATGCAGGGTATTTTGCAGTCGGGGCACTTGACTGCAACACTCCTACTTGTTTTGAGTTGTATAGGTTAAGTTAACAAAACTGTGAACACGCATATGTAACATGTAAATTTGGCTGTACAGCTTCTCCAATGGGGCCAAGCCAAGCTTCTCTCAATCTCTTGGCGTGTGTGGCTAAAATTTTTCTGGGCCACAGACGGCCACGTGGCTTTTATGAATTAAGAAAGCAGGGATTACTCATTTCGATCCAGGAACCATTTGTTTAGAAAATAATCGTTTCTATTACCGGTTCCAAACCGGATAATATTAATTTAAATTTAAATGAAAATTACTTATAATCTGATTGTAGTATTACAAGTTTAATATTTTTACGTCTAAATTTTTAAATTTCTGTTTCTAAATTAGAACTAAAAACTTTTAAATTACAACGGAGTATATCCGTTGGACACTTACTTCTGTGCACGAAACTGTTAATACCAGGGCTGCAAAGCGGTTCGGAGTTGAATCGCTCCAGAGTCGGAGACTTCGGAATTTTTGGGAAGTCCGAACCGAACCTGAACCGGAGCAGAAGAATTTTTTTCTTCCTGAATCCGAACCGGAACCGGAGCAAAAAAAAGTAGAAAAGGGTTCGATTCAAAAAACATGTTCCCTTACATTTTTTCTATACTATAAATGTCAAGATTGGCATTTTCCAATATTTTGCAAGCCTTGGAATACAAAACAGCTTACAAAGACACATTTTGATTTATTCTATAATATTTAAATGGAACTAATAAATAAATTCTTTAAAAATACTTAATTACCCCCATTGTCATAGTGATTAGTGCTTCCAACTAAATCCTGTACTTCTAGCACTAAGAAAAAATATCACATACACAAAGACTTCTGCCAAATTGGTAGTTTTTAGTTTTTGCACTTGTGCTGCCTTGGGAATTCCCGAACAGTCATAGCAATAGACTCTGCCAACTTGCAGAAGATATGCAAAGCCTGCTTATGATAGAACCGGGAGGTTCTTAAAACAGCTGTACAGTCGACCATAATCTTTTGTGAAGTGTGTGTGTCTCGTTTTAAACGTCTAAATAAATAGACTTAACGGTTGCGCAGTCGATACCGCTTCTGTCAGAAATTAGTCAGCTGTTTGTTGTCACTTACGCTCTCTATATGCACGGGAATACGCCCGTCTCGCTCTAACTGTGATTTCCTTTACGGACAATAAGAATCTCAATGCGGACCATCGATTATCACCACTAAAGATTGAGAGGCAGTGTACATTTTATCTTTAATACTCATTGCTCCACGATTTATTGACCTAGAGCCTGCTAAAACGTTCGACGATCCAAGCTCGAATATGGTACAATCAAGCCTCCAAACTTCCATATATGAATAAAATGTAAAGGGCCGATTTCTCATCTTCTTCATAGAGCCATATGCCACATAAACTAACTCAGATCTGACACATGGCAGCTATTGTTTCAAAATTATTCCTGAACCCCGGTTCGAACCCGAACCAAGGTTCAGCGACCTTCTGAACCCGCTCCGTTCCGAACCCAAAAAGATTCGCGGGTTCGAACCCCGGAGTGAACCATCCCCCTATTTTTAGGAGGTTTGCAGCCCTGGTTAATACTGTTTTCTTTCAATTGTTCTGGGTTTTAGCGAGGAAAATTCTTCCCACCATTTCAATATATCGGTATAAGAATGGAATCAAGTTTTAAAAAAGAAATGCCAAATCAAATTGAAGTTTACAAAGATTTCCAAAGAATTAACGGGTTCATCTTGAGCGTATGCTTAAATATGCAAGTAGATAACCTATCATCTTCCGATTTCAACCAGAAATTCTAAATCTGTTTGAAAGCAGATACAAAACTTTTTAATTAAAAAAATAGAGGAAAGCTAACTTCGGCTCGACCGAAGTTTATATACAGGGTTGCCCATATTCGACGGACCCATGTTTTTTTTTTTTAAATCAAAGAAAAAAATAAAAATTTGGCGGTTGGCAATCTTAATCATTTAATTTGTTCCAAGTAGATTTGTTTACATCAATTTTTGAATATGATATCTCTCAAATGGCCGCCTCTGGCGTTGATGGCGTATTGTGCCCTTTTTTGCAGCATTTTCCATCGATTTCGCCAATCAACATTTCGGCCGGAATAGCGGCTATTTCTTCACGAATGTTGTCCTGAGCTCTTCTACGGTCCTTGGCTTGTTAACGTAAACCTTTGACTTCAAATATCCCCACAAGAAGAAGTCAGGCGGCGTCAAATCGGGCGAACGCGGTGGCCAGTCCAAATCACCACTTTTCGACATCAAACGGCCCGGAAACAATTTCTTCAGAAAATCGATTGTTATGCGACTTGTGTGCGGTGGAGCGCCGTCTTGTTGAAACCAGAACTGCCTCATACGCTTTCGACGAATAATTGGCATCACAAAATTGGTCATCATGTCGCGATAACGCTCCTGGTTGATGGTAACAGCATGGCCATTTTCATTTTGGAAGAAAACGGTTTTCGCACTAACGCCGCACCAAACTGTGACTTTTGTCAGCGGCGCAGCTAGAGGCGGCCCGCTGCTCACGCCCACAAGTATAAAAAACTCGCTACACTTTGAACCGCATACGGGGTTGCCATCACCCAAACATATTGTGTGTGTGCGTGTGCGTGCTCTCCGCCCGAAGAAAACTAATTTTAAATAGCTTTTAGTCGATTTGTTTTATTTTCTTGTATATTGGAATGGCTAATAAATTGTTTAAATATACCCTTTAATAAATAATTTACCCTGAACATACCGCGCATGGAGCTGTACTTCAATAGCATTACCACTCTATATACCTTTTAGTTCAAAGTACATTACGTCGTAAAGTACCTGCATTACAACAGCGCACTATGTGTAGCGTTTGTGGGCGGCCCATCCACCGTCCATTACATTTCTTAGATTGTTAGGTGCAGTTGTAACGGAGCTTCCAAAAGCGTTCGCCTATCGCCCCTTGTCGATTACAAAGTAATGGGGGATTCGAGCTAGCAGTCCACAAGCGGCCATGCTAATGTAAATGTATACTGGGTTGTAATCGATGCTGTGCGACATACAGCCTTCGAAGTGTTTAAGAGGTGCTCGATTACTGTAATGTGCATTTGCGCCGCTAGGGAAGAGGTACTTCTTGAATCTCCTGAGGATTTTTAGTGGCGTAGATACGGAAATTTTGCTTATTTCGGTCCCATTCAATGTGAAATGTGAAAATGTGAAATTTTTTAAAGCACGTTGAGTTTTCACAATTGACTTGTTCTGTTGAATGTAAATTTCAACTATTTCAGAGCGCTCGCGTGGCGTGTATTGTTCCATGGTAAAAATCAGCTTGGACTGACGCTTCAAACGCGGTATGTCATTAAGCGATCTGACATCTCTGTCAAAAGTTATGGCGTTGCCAGATGGGTCCGTCGAATATGGACAACCCTGTACCCTTGGAGCATGATATATTTCTGTCAGTTTGGTATATGGCAGCTATACGATATATTCATCCGATTTTGATCAAACTCTCTAAAATTGTGTTGAGACAGATAATATTTATAACTGAAACGTCCAAACACGCTACCATTGAAAACAAAAAAGTTTTTCTCACTAAAATTTTTTTTCACCGATCATTCCTATGGCAGCTATATGCTATAGTCATCCGATTTGGATCAGACGTGACAGAATTATGTGTTAGCATATCATATTGATCAGTAACGAGTTTGGGAGCAATAGCATTAAAAACAAAAATGTTTTTCAGACCAAAACTTTTTCACATCTATCTTTGTATGGCAGCTATACTTTATAGTTGCCCGATTTCCATAAAACTTGCTGAAATTGTGAAATCATAAAAAACTTATAAATACGAGGTTTGGTAGCGATAGCATTGAAAACAAAAAAGTTTTTCTCACTAGAACTACATTTTCAACCGATCGTTCCTATGGCAGCTATATGCTATAGTCATCCGATCCGGCCAGTTCCGACTAATGTGCAGCGTATTTGTACCAAAAGACTTCGTGAAAAGTTTGGTTACGATAGCTTTAAAACTGACGGAGTAGATAGCATAGAAACAGACGGACAGACGGACGGACGGACAGACATGGCTATATCAACTCAGCTCGTCACGCTGATCAAGAATATATATACTTGATGTGGTCGGAGATGCTTCCTTCTGTGCGTTACAAACATCCGGACAATTTTAATATACCCTCTCCAAGCGAAAAAAAATAGAGGGAAGCTAACTTCGGCTCTACCGAACTTTATATACCTTGGAGCATGATATATGCTGCCAGTTTTTTATGTGGTTATACGATATATTCATCAAAAAAGTTGTTCTCACTAGAACTACATTTTGGACCGATCGTTCCTGTACAAAGTTTTGGAGCGATAGCATTGAAAACAAAAAAGTTTTTCTCACTAAGGCTTTTTTCAGACCTATCTTTTGAATGGCAGCTTTACTATATAGTTGTCCGATTTTGAAAAATCTCGAAAAAATTATGTGAAATCATAGAATTTTTTTAAATGCAAGCGTTGGGATCGTTAGCGTTGAAAACAAAAAAATTTTTCTCACTAAAACTACTTTCACAACCGATCGTTCCTATGGCAGCTATATGCTATAGTCATCCGATCCGGCCGGTTCCGACAAATGTGCAGCGTTTTTGTACCAAAAGACTTCGAGCAAAGTTTGGTTAAGATAGCTTTAAAACTGATGGAGGAGATAGCAAAGAAACAGAGGGACGGACAGACGGACATGGCTATATCAACTCAGCTCGTCATGCTGATCAAGAATATATATACTTTATGTGGTCGGAGATGCTTCCTTCTGTGCGTTACAAACATCCGGACAATTTTAATATACCCTCTTCAAAGTTATACCTACAAGATATAGTCATTCGATTTCAACCTAAGTTTTTTTAAAGTATTTAACGAGACCTATATCCAGCTTAATATTGATGGTTTGTATTTATATATAAGTAATGTAAGAGTTTAGAAACGTTAGCATTAAAGACAAAAAAGTTTTTCTTACTTGGACCCATTTTCCGACGGATGGTTCCTATGGCAGCTATATGATATAGTCATCCGATCCGGTCGGAAGAAGTTTTTCAGCATACATTCATATTGTTAGCAGAGCCTAAGCAGTAAGCGTGCACACCAATGCTTACATACAAAGGAGACCTTTTGAATGCGTGAAGTTTGCCAAAAGGGCCCGAGATAGACCTGACAGAAAAAAGAAAAAAATATGTGTGTTCTCTCCTCCAACAACCAAAAGAGAGGCAGAGAGCGTAGTTGAAGGTTGATTCAGTACCTTTATTGAATGTGCTCGCGCGAAAGCGGTCGTTTTCTGACACAGGCAAACACGGGACCGATTTTTGCGACCTCTGCTTGGTACCCATGTCTTTTACTTGTGCTGACAAGGTCGACCATTTTGAATGTTTACTTAATGTGTGCCATCTTCGATTTTGTTATTATTTCCAAATATTAAGCAATAATCTGCATCAAATTTTGTGTAAAAATCAAAATCAAGTGCGCCGACGAACTCGGAATGTTGACTGTGTCAGATGCTGAGCACTTAAAAAACCACAGCTTAATCATTCCAATAGAAGCTTCCTCATGAGACAAGACCGAAGTGACCATGAGTTCTTGCCACAGGGAAAGGCGGTAAATAAGGAATTTAACCTGCGAGTTATGCGCAATTAGCTTGAAGCTATCCGTCGAAATACAACACTCTAATAATGTCGCAGCCACCATATTTATTGATATTGATTCGCAAAATTTTTGAGAAATTGAAAACGAGAACACGGGTTTTCCATCAAGAAAATAAGAATAAAATATTCATACAAGACTTTTTTTTCTATCGTACTCTGTCTTCGAACATTCATGATCAAAGAGTGAGTTTCACGTTTGGTACAATATCTAAGCTAACTCCACAATCAAAGTGATAGAACCAGCTGTAAGTCTATTTCATTCACCATCCAAGACTTTATGCAGAAGTACATAAAAATCTTTGATTCTAAAGTTTTTCTTAAATTTTTTTCTATGGTATTGGCGATTGATTTTGGATTAAGGATAAAACCCCATCCGTTCGCACTTAAGCTCTGCCAATCATTAGATTTTTTTCTCTGAGTGTATCAAAACTAAAATCAAATAAAAAGTGTACCTCGCAAACAACAAAGAAATCATTGAACCAATTCAGCGACCAACTCAACAACCGGAAACGCGTTTCAAATAAAAACGAATTGAGGACTTAACCATAACAGTAAAAAGGCAAGGGCAGTGGCAAAAACAACAGCAACAACAAGGAGCAGCACACGGCAAATGGCGTCAGTGGATGGCGACAAAGCATAAAAACCACTCGTCCTTCTTTGTTCCTCTCTCCTTCGTATTTTTTATTACCAGCCGTCATGCGATGACGAAATCAGAGTACCGAAACCTGAAACTTGGTGCATTCCACTAGAGGTCTGTTTAAGCTGTTTAAGTGCCAATGAGTTCTAATTGAGACCACAGACAAAACCCGAAACCAGGCATCGGGAACAACAAATGCCAGTGGCAGCATAAAAATGATGAATGGCTGTGAAAAATGTCACTTGTTGCGTAGTCGGAAGCAAACTTTATGTTCAACTAGCAAATAATCATGTCCGGAGCTGGCCCAGGCCATGTCGAGGTTGGTTGGTTCAATGTGTCGTATGAGTGATGTGTGGCCTCCCTTGACCTCCATTGTCCGGCAGTTTGCTTGTTTTGCTTTTTGGCGATTTTACGGCTTATGACGAGCCAGTTGAGTGTGTGTGTGTGTGTGTGTGTGTGTGAAGTGTTGCCGTAGCCGAGTTTATTAGTAGGGCTTATGTTTTATGGCCAAAAAGGACAATAGATGGCCAACAGATGTTTGCCTTTTGTGTCAGAGTAGTGTTGTCATATGCTCCAATAAGCTGTCACACAAGTCCTTCTGTGTGCCTGTGCGTGTGCGAAATGAAACATAATTTATTATGTTATAAAATATTATCGGACCTCGTTCCCGGCTCGCTTCATTGGCCGCTTAAATCGACCATTTTGTTTGGAGACTCAATTATTCATATGCTGCTCCCTGCCATTATTATGACATGTGTCTGGTTTGTAGCTGTCTGGTTTACTCCATCGCTCCACTGGCTGCCATTTATAACAACTGTCAGGATGTGAGCTTGGAAATTGGACAAGCGACGTGTCAAAGCTTAAGCACTGCAGCCATTTATAGATCACTAGCTAAATACACAAACGACGTCGTTTTAGTAATTCCTTTATTAATAGAGAACCTGAAACGGATTCAGAATCGGAACCAGTTTTGCAGGCTGCAAATACTAAATTCAAAAACAGCAATCGTGTTGATGCACGTTGTGGCTACAATAGCCTTGAGCCCATTGAATTATTGAAATTCTTTAAATCACACATGCACGAATTGGAAAGTGACAATCACGCAGTTGTTATCAATCCTGATAAAAAACCAGTTGGAGAGCATGTGCGTATATTTATTGCGCCTGCTGTTGATGACGTTGCTGGATTAATCGTTGGCGACCGCACAGCGACGAGAGAAATTGTGATATGATGAAGAAACAATAATCTGAAGTAGTGCGTGGCGTGTTCTCGCATGGGCAAACCATCGAGCTTAATTGTATTGACTAAAGGCGGATTAACAAAAAATATTGTACACTCAATTGCTCTTCAAAATTAAGTACATTAAAAATCATTTCATTTTTGTCATTCTGTAGAACGACTACTGTACTAGTATTTTCAAAATCAGATAAATTAGTTTTAAATATTTACAGCAGGGAATTAAACCGAATCGTTTTGCGGTTCCGGTCCTGATACGTACCGGAACTTATGTTTTTGTTCTAAAACTATTTCGGTATTCGGTTTCATATTGGTACCTGCATTTATATTTTGGCATACCGATACGAACCAGTATGCACCAATAAAAATTAATGAAAATACTTTCACAAAGTGATTGTTTTAGTGGCCTTTTTGAAACTTTCATTGTTCTGCGATCATCCGATTTCTTAGAGGGGATTAATAGGCGATAATAAAAGCTCTACGGTTACTAAGGAAACGGGAAGATCTTTTGACAGTTTAAACATTTCAGGACACTTCGTCGAATTTTCTTCTTACCATTTAAGAAAATCTTCATGTTGTAAACGTTTCAGGCTCAGTATAACCTTGATTGATGCCATTGAACACTTTTGTGCAAATTCTGAACTATTTGTTTTGTCCTGTTTCTACTCATAAAATTTTTTTTTATAATGATAATCGTCTTTGCTTTCTGATGAAGTATTATTATAAGGTAGGCAAAACAAAAAAAATATTTGGAAGAAGGTTCGGTCCGGGGTTCGGAACCCGTTGTAAAAATTAAGGTTCTGCGGACCAGATCTTGATACTTGGGACCTAGGTTTTGGTCGAACCTCGGTTCGCTTAAACATCAAAGAATAGTTTCGGTATATAAATACTTATTTGTTTACATAATATTCTGTAGTTCAATAATGCTACATTAGTTATCAAGTTTAATCTACTTTTACAACTTTTGAGAACTCTTCTAGGAGCTGTTTAACTAGCTTCACTAGCTCTTAGATCAAAAAGATCAAACTTATATGTTGAAAAGGCTCGTTCAACTGATACCTGAGTTGCTGGAACATCAAGTATAGTTAAAGCAACTTGTTTAAGTATTCGTTTTTTTTTACCTTTCTAAAATTTTAAAACATTTGTCGATATATGTTCTCTTGGACACTTGTCGAAGGAATCTCTAACATCATTTACAGATTTTATATTTGATATTTGTTCATTGCTTTCTATGGCTTTTATAAACTTCTGTTCTTTGCAATTTAAAGTAGATTCATTTAAAAGCGAATTTTGAAAGTATCATTAAGAATTTATTTTGGAGCTTCAGCAGAAGTTAACAAAGTTGAAAAACTCGGGTCTAAGAGCGCTGCAGCCAATAATGGCTCTCTCATTGGCCTAAAAATTTGTTATTTACTAAATTTACAGTTTGTGCAGCACAAAAGCTGTTTTAACAGAGTCCTCCAGGAAATCTATAGAGGTAACTTGGTCATAGTCCAAATCAAGAAATGCTTTTGATCAGAGATGGGCGCGTCGCGACGCTCACAATGGCACACGAGGCAGCGCTGCCTCATTGTGCATTGTGAGCGTCGCGACGCGCCCATCTCTGCTTTTGATGCACATGAGCAACCTTTTATTTTGTATAATGTAACGTTGTCTTTATAGTTGCATTCCTGTTCTGCTCTGCAGTTGTCATTCAAAAGTTCTCCTGCTCGATCCATATTCGCTTCATTATCGATGTTGATAGTATAAATCTGACCTAGAGAAATGTCGCAGGATTGGAAAACTTATTGAATGAGAGCGGACCGACTACAAGCAATTTCTATATTTCCCTGTAAGTGTCGTTGAAAGCAAGGTATACTAAACAAGGTAGGCTCACTCGCTCTCTCACAACTCCTTATATTTGTGTCAAAGAGAGCGAGAGAGTAATATATTTCAATACAAAGCCTACAAAGCTACTAAGTAAAACACAAAAAATTCGTTCGCGGAGATGCTTCGCTTACAACAGTTGCTTACTGACTGAAGTTTTACTAGTTGTCAAGAGAGCAAGAGAGTGAGTACGCCTACCTTGTTTAGTAAACCTTGGTTGGAAGAACAACATAATATTTTAAACCGAACCTAATTTTTTGACAAAGCGGTCCGGTTCGGGTTTAGGTTCGAGGAATCAAAAATATTAGGGGGTTCGGTTCATGGTTCGGTGCGGGATTTTTTGGTCCGAAGAACCGATCTTTATCATTTCTTCGGCAAATCGCTACATATTGCTAATGACTCTAGAAGGAACGAATCATCTATCTACAAAACTGTGGGAGATTTTTCAAATTTGCGAGTGCGGGAGGGGGCGTGGCAAAAATTTAAAAAAAACTTGATCTACCTGGAAGTATAAGAAGCATTTGTCCCATACATGTCAAACTTCTATCTCTTACCATCTCTGAGATCTGTTTGTTCATACGGACGGACGGACAGAATGACAGACAGACAGACGGACAGACAGATGGACAGACGGACATGGCTATATCGACTCGGTTGTTGATGCTGATCAAGAATATATATACTTTATAGGATCGGAAATGATTCCCTCATCCTGTTACATACTTTTAAGCAAACTTAATATACTCTATGTACCTTCGGTACAGAGTATAGAAATTTAGACTGTTTGCGCAATTCAAATTTGCGGCAATTTCACTCGGAATTGGGAATAGGCCTATATCTGCTAAACAGAACCTTTCTATTGTTAGATGATCGCATGGCGTTAAAATGAGGTTCTAGGAAAAATCCACATAGGAATGAATTATTTTCAAAGAGCATTGTGTTGTGTATTTCTAATTCACTGTACAAAGGATTTGACAATGAAGGGAATTAGCAGTGTAAAGTTGTAGTGCAGCACTCAGAACCGAAACTGTACCAGTACAATGTTTTATTTATACCGGTACACAATAAATAAAATATATCAGTTCCGGTTGCGGCTGTGACACTCAGACTTGATCGGTTCTTTTCTGTATATGGTTACGGGTCTGGTTCCGGTTTGATTCCCCAATTTTCAGTATGTTACCAACATGCTTACTTACTATTTAATTATGGCAAAATGTTCGGCATAAAAGCTTACTGTCTTTAGCCCAGTACCCCATCTGATGATGATTGGTTTATTGATTTATGAGTACGCTTGTACTGGTAGCAAAATTTCTAAATTCGGGTGAGTTGGGCAACAACAAACATTAGCTTCAGAAGAAATTCTCGTTTAAAATACTAATTTGAGGTATTTACTTGTAATTAAATTGTAATTGACCTGGTTGCAAACGAATCGGTAATGAGTGAGTTGACCGCCAGATGTCGATATACTACCATTATACTGCGCACCGCCATACTGTCTCTTCCTTATGAGAAGGGTCAACTGGTCTTTATCTGGTTGAGAATGGCTGCTGGAGGGAACAATTTTCTTGCACTAATGCCATCTGTCATTAAACTGGTTGCAAATGGCTGCTAGATGGGACAATTCTCTCCCGCCTATGCCATTTGGCATTAAGCTGGTTGCAAATGGCTGCTGCCGGGGACAATTGTCACATTCCTATAACATGCCTTTGTAAAATGGACGACTTCAACACATGGATTTGGATAGGAAGTGCAACCAGTAGCAAGTTTTTAGCGACCGATTCATTTCTGGTTCTAAACTAGACACTTTCCATGCAGGGAACCAAAACGAACGTGCCTTTTTCCTCTCCATCGTTTGTGAATATAATTCTCTCCCACCCGACAGCGCACAACCACAAAAACATGTTTTTTACGCTGGGCAAGTATTAATTTATGTCAGGATATGATGCACGCACAGAGATCGCAAATCAAATTTCTATTTAATTAGCAATATGGTTAACTGTTGAAGGAAAGATTTTCCCTAAAATCTGATGTCTTTTTGTTACAATCAAGTTCACACCTGAAAGACTTCTAGCCCGTCATTAACATAAAAATACTGTAAAAACTTCATCAAGATCCCTTCTCTCCCTCTTTGCAGTGTCCTGCAGCACCGTGACAGTGACCAAATGCCAGGCCGCTTTGCGTACGCTTCAGGCTTTTCAATTCTTTCGTCCAACTTGTCTGTGCAAGGAGCCTGGCATGGATCCCGACTGCAATCACTTTCGGGATTTCCTTTTTGATCATCCATGCGGATTTGTGCTGAAGAAGGGTGAGTAAAACATTTAACGAAACTTGCCAAATTGATTTACCAACACGCCAACTTCTGTTATGTTTCGCCAGCTGAAAAGGATCCGTATCCAATCGATGCGTTGCCCACGTGCAATCATGCACTCTCCGTGTGCCAGCAAGAACGTAAATGCCTAAAGCTTTTCGAGGATTTTAAGACCCATTGCAAAGTGCGCGACAATAAGTGCAAAATGGAAAACAGGTAAGCAAAAACTTGTCTAATTAAGAGAATGGTGTAGAAACCAGCAGCATATGCTGCACAATAAAATCAATTATGCCGCAATTGGTTTAATAAGTAAATTGATTTGCGCCTCCTGCTCGCTTAATGTTTAACGCCAATTGCAAATTGCATTGCCAGCCAGTCGCCTACCTGCCAGCCGCACGGAACACACAAAAAAAAGTACACCAAGTGGCGCAACATTCAATTTCGATATTCGATTTTATTGGCAAAAAACACAACGTACACACACTCACTCCCATGAACACAGACAAGGAGTCACGTTGAGCGAACAGCAGGCGAAATTAAACTTCCTGCCTTGTTGCCGTCTTGCTGCTTCCTACAGCCTTCACATATCCTTTACTTATGCCGTACAGTGGCTCGTTTTGACTCGTTTGATGGCAACAATCATAACTTCTAAGCCAGACAAACGGAAATCTCAACTAAATATTGATTTGAGAAAAATATAATCAAAGGTTACTTTACTTAGAAAACTTAAACAGAATGTAAAAAACATAACGGGGTGGGTTAAAAAAAAGATACAATTTAAAGCAATAACTAAATGGGGCTTGACTTTATAATTCTCAAGTTTTTGTTCTCATCTTTGTATGCAAAATGTGGGATTTAATCAGTCGGATAAGCGATTTGATTATCTAGAAACAGTCTGTAGGGACTTAGATTCTAAATAACATGGTACCACACGACTTGGAACGGCAAAAGAATAATAAATACACAATTCACAATCCATCATCAAGTCAAAGTCTGAAATCTAGAACTTATGGGGTTTACTTGATTTAGAGTCCTCAATGCCATTAATATAAATTCATGAATTAGTGTCCATAATAAGTTTCTGAATGAAATAAAATACCTTTCGTGACTGTTTTAACGACCTTTATAATTAACAAACTAGCATTTTTTTTAGCAGGCTCAAGGTCAACTTTGAACATGTTTAAAAACCAATGTTTAAGGCATGTATGTGCAAACATAATATGACTTGTGTCTCTATGTTAAAAATATCAATAATATCGATGTTTTTTACAACAAAATATTTATATCGAAATGATACTTTTCCAATACCGAAAAATATCGATATTGATACCTATTCATTAAATGTCAACCCTAGTTGGTGGCGACTATAGACTATTATGCTAAACAAGAATTTGTTTTGCATTTGAAATCCATATTTTGAACCATTTTACGAGCGTTTTGTGTGGAATCCGACATATATGAGCGAACATTTCATGAAATCATCGCTTAGTAACATTTCATAGCTTCAAGAGAACGTATCGCAAAGAACCCTTCAAACTAGGGAAGTCGGAAATATTATCGATCGCGATTTATCGGAAATCGAATATTTTTGGTGATATTTTGTTATAGCATTCGGTAATTTTTTTTTCAAAAAAATAACTGTTTCTTGTGCTCTGGACATGTGAAGCAAAATATTTAAAAAGTAATTTTGTTAAAAAAATCGCAGTGCAAACTGGCCAAGAAAGTTTAAAAAACCAGCGGCAACTAAGCAAATATAAGCTTGGCTATTATGCTTGGCTATTATGCTGCTCATTCCTAAAAAACGGTAAATTGAATGCCGTCCGCACACGGGTAGTATCGTATCGTAGCGAATTTACGTATAAATGTCGCACACCTAAATTTGAAGCAAGAATAACATGCTTGCAGCATGACGATTATCGACGTTGTGTACTCTGGATACAGACCCCTTCGGGGTGCCACAGAAACCTCTTCCAACCTAATTCTAATTCTTAGGTCCTACAGAAATTTCTACTGGTTGGTTTCAAACCTCCCGTGTTTGGTTAGGAGATTTAGCAAAGCTATTTTCATACTAGCGCCCTGTGTCGATGGTGGCGCCATCTTATTTAAAGGGCAGCGGATTAAGGCCTGCAAGTTATACCTCATGTTTGGCGCCAACAAATTTTTTAATTTTGCATTATATTTAAAGAGATTCAGCGGTGTTACAGAAATCTCTTCCAACCAAATTCCAACCCAAAACCAATTCTCGGTGTCACAGAAATCTCTTTCGGTTGGTTTTAAATCTCTCGTGTTTTGTCGGGAGATTTAGCTAAATTCACCAACCAAACAATTTCGATATGCAAAATTTGTTTTGGAAATGTGAACAACACTATTTTTCTGGATAGGTTGCATCAAATTAATTAAATATTTTATTTGTTTTAATATTAAAATTTGTGTTTTAATAAAAACTCTCCTAATGCTGCGTTACAATTAAAACCTGCCAACCACAGCGCCCTCAAGTTATGGAGTCGCCATCTGTGTACCAACTTTATCACCAACAATGGCTTTATGATTGGCGCAAAAATATTTTTTAAATTTTGCATCTTATTTTTGGAGAATATGACTTAAATTTGAACTATAATTTAAAAATGCATCATAAAACATATAACACTATCAAAAAAATTGCATTTAAACATCAAATTAACTCATAACTAGAAGATAAGAAATTTTTTTTGGGAGAAAGGGCAACCCTGTTAACAGATTGGATAGAAATGTCTCATAAGCATGGACACAAACCTTCCAACTCGATTTTCTTATAAGAAAACGAAATCTGTTGAAGTTCTGGGACACCGACGGATTTTTTTGCGCGTTTTGTAAACCAACCAAGGCCAAAATCTCTAGAGATTTCTGTGACACCCCCGAATATGACTTAATTTTGAATTATGATTTAAAAATGCATAATAAAACATATAACACAATCAAATCATTTCAGTTAAACATCAAATTAAATTCAGCCCTATTTTTAGAGATGGAACCTCAATTGGAACATCTGGTGTTCTAACTAGATTTTCTAATAAGAAAATGAAATCTCTCAAAGTTCTGTGGCACCGACGATTTTTTCGAGAGATTTGCAAACCAACCGTCGGCCAAATCTCTAGAGATTTCTGTGGCACCCCCGACTAAGTTCTGGATGGAAGAGAAAGACGCATTGCCAGTGCTCTCTGACATGGCATTGTAATATGCTAGTGTAAAAACATCAGAACGCTTTGGTTTTGTTTTTATGCTTTGTAGTTCGAATGCTCTATATGATGCATGAAAGATGATGAATTTAAAAAGTAAACACTTCTTTCGTTCCATCAATTTAAATTCACGAATAAGTTTGCAGAACTTCTATGAAACAAAAAATAAATATCTTTTGTGTCAACAACATGGCGCTGCAAAGCAATGGACACAGCACAGTGGGTAGAGAGATCAACAGTAGCACATGATCCCAAAAACCAACTTCACAGGCGCATCAGCATTACCAGAAGACTGGCGTACAGGACTGGCTCAGAAAGCAACGCACCTTTTCACGGACGGCTCAAAGATGGCCTCAAGAGTTGGAGCCGCCGTACACTACAAGTAGCCGGAATTGAGGCTCTACCACAAACTGCCAAACCACTGCACCCTATTCCAGGCTTCTTCACAATAAGGAAAGCAGCTGAATTGGCAGAATTACATTCACCGAAAACAATCAAATCAACATATACACACGGGATTCTCGATGAGCTCGATATGCGTACTTGATTTGATTTTGAAGTCGGCTTGGTACAAGAATACCCGAGATTAAATTGATCTCGATACTCGAACTACATTCAATCCCAAAAAGGATTGCATCAAAATGTCTAAGATTGACTTTAGATCGCTGCTTAAACTCATTTTGACCCCAAAATAAGCATCTCACAAGAACTCCAGGGTAAAAACAGGACAACAACAACTCTTCAATCAACGACCATCCAATATCTAGACCAGAGTCCGGCACGGTTTTATTTTCGGTGTATACAAGAGCAGCGTACTGTCACCGACAGTATACTGCTCTGTTTTGCAACAACACACAAGTGCTAACTGAGAGCGCTTCTCTCTTTTGCAACAACAAACAAGCGTTAAACGAGAGCGCTCTCGCGTGGCTACACGCACACATGCACGACAAAATGAGCATGTGTATTTTGCCGGCCACCAAGTTCAGTTTCAGACTGCAACCGTCTTTGTCACAAACTCGAACCGTCTGAGCCCTGTCTCACTCCTATCCATTAGCCATGCTTTGTCGTATACAAAATACAACCGAGAATGAGCAAGACAGGGCGAGGATAGAACCTGAGCGCCGTAGCTGCGCAGCTGACAGTGAAAAAAGGACTGAGCTAACGTGCTGTCTAGATATTAGATGTTCATTGCGTCTAGATCAATAGACTTGACCCGTCGACTGCAATTCAGCAGCTACCTTCTCATGCGGGAAGTGCTATAACTGGTATGGAGCTCCAAGGCAACGATTAGTTTAAAAAACCCACACCACCAATAATTCCTAAGCTGTCAGAAAGATTGTGTATGTACCCATTTATTCTGAGGGAACTTTTCTCTTTTAGTTTCGAACTTGCTCTACATTTCTTTGACAGCGGAATTCCGTACTTACTCTAATCTCGAGTCACAATCATTTGATTTTTTAAATGAACATTTTCGGATTGATACAATTGTATAGAAGTGTTCCATCGGTCGTGATATTAGCAGGTTATAAAAGAATTTGCGGACGATCGACTTTGCACTTCTACTCTGCATTAGGGTGACTCACTATTCTCTTTTTCGTGTTTAAAAGTGATATTTTAAGCGTGCAAGACTCGTCGTAATGATAAACAAAAAAAATACCTTGTGTGCTTACAAAAGAATCAACAGAATAACCCAAAAAAAATTGCCTTAATAGGATCGGATCTCTTAATCTGATAAAGAAATATAAATTAAGAATTCCTTGCTTAAAGCCCTTGAGTATTTGCCTTAATGCTTCTTAATTAATAAATTTTTTTCGTTCTCAGCACGAGACGTAAATAAGCAAAATTTGGGTGCAGAAAATCTTAAAATCTTACCAAGTTAAAAATTTGGAAATCGGAAAACAAAATTCTTTTTAAGACTCGTTTTGGGAATTTAAAATAAATTGAACTTAAAATTAAATGGTTTCTTTCCTAAAAGTTTTTAGATTTAAGACAAAAATAACAACCACAGCTTCAAGTTTTAAGAACAAATTAAATTCAATATCTCTTAATATGCTCATCTCTATTTGAATCACAGAGCGTACTTTTATAACTACAGTTAACTTGTCTTAAAGGTTTCACTCGCATTGGATAAAGCAATCAAGCTAATTGAATTGAATTTGTTCAACGATATTTGCCCCACTGTGCGTTGAGTTTCTTGCGTGGCCTGTTCGATATAGTCGTATACAAACGTTCTGAATGTTTTAATAACTCGAAATGACTTTTTGCGGTGCTTGGGAAGCTAACTTAAAGTTTCCATATCGCCGCCTAAAACTTTTGACACGCATCGGCAGGGAGTTGAGTCGAGTCGAGTCGACTCGCAGTGCCCCCCAATGCGATCAAATATTAATTGCAGTGCCGTATGTATGCATTTTTGATGTAATTGCCAATTTTAAACTTTGTTTGCGCCAAGCGGAAGTCGCTGTACGTGGTGGGGGGGCGCATGTGCTGGGTGCCCCATTTTGGGTTTGGGGGTCTCAAAATGAATTCAATTAGCTAAGCTCTTGTGGTTGCGGCTTCCTTAAACTAAGACAAAACTTTTCGTTTCAGGGATGCCTGCCATGATTCCTGGACGAATCTCCGCCTATCGCCCATGTTCGGATGCATCTGTCCAAATAATCATATGAAAAAGCGCTGTGATCGTATATTTAATATTGTTAATCACAATCCGTGTGTGGGTAAGTTTCGTGTGAAGATGCTACAACAACAACCGTTGAACATCGACAACAACAACAACAACTACAACTACAACTTTAACTACAACTACAACAAGCAACAACACAAACCTCTAAGCGCGTGACAAATTCGTCGAAAATTGTGTTATTCTGTTCTTTTGATTTATTCGTACGTCTCTCCAACTCAATCAATGATCTTTATGTTCTTTCCCAAAACTATCTGATTTGTTCAGTTTCATTTTCGATTTCGTTCCCCTTTCGTTTTGTACTTTGTGAAACGCTCCAAAAACTGAAACTAGCCTAACAACTTAAGTAACCTAAACAAACAACCAGAAACTAAAATCGCACGCTTCTGCATCAAAAATAGAAATTCAAGTCGAAAGAAACCCATGTTTTGCGATCAGTAAACTATAATCGATATGCCTATATCAGTATCTACCAATATATGAATATTAGCTATGCTCAGTAATCGTAAATATCACCTACTCGTACCTATGTAAATGTAACTCAAAGCTATCGTGTTTACTGTCACCGCTCTCTCTTTCACCATCAAAAACTATTCAACTATGTTGTAGCCATAAGCCCGATCCTCACCAATAAAACTATCAAAAATATAAAAACCCAGTCAGCCCATTGATCTATTGTCACTTGCTAAGTAATTAATCTGCCACCCAAATGAGTTTGTGCTTTAGAATTAAAATTGATATGGATTGCACTCGAACACCTCAAACTCTAGCCGAAACTATACTAACAACTCTCTACTCTCTCTCTCTCTATCTGTCTATTGCTGCCTCTCTCTGTATCTTTTCCACTAACATACAAAATTTAGCAGGCCTGTTTTAGGATCAAATTTTATTTTGCCAATTTTGCTTTACATTTCTAAGCCTTTGTAAGAAACATATTAACAAATATTGTATTAGTTTTTTTTTTTAAATGGTTGTTTCAAAGTTACATATAGTTACAAATGTCCAAACTTTGAGGGCAAGTGCTTTGGTATATTACTACAAGGTGCTCACGACACGTCGTGTTCTTCAGTTGTTCAGCTGTTTAAGATTAAAAAACAATTGAAGAAGAACATGTGCACTAGTTTGGTTTAATAAACATCTCTATTGTGTTCACTGACTCATGATCAAACCAACATTATTGGACCCTAGACGAACACAAATAGAGAACGGATTTTTTAATTTTCACTTCATGCTGGTTTTTCTGAGTACACCAAAACTCAAATCAACTTGAACAATTTGTACTGAAAAAAAGCAACTCAACTGGATTTGTAATTGTGAAGTGCAAATAGATACAAATAGAAACGGGCACTAATATGTTGTTCCACCATAGGAAGTAGGCATCGCTACAAACAGAGAACAAATTGAGAATTCGAGTTTTTTGCCTTCACACCATAGTAAGTAGTAGCATTAACATCATAAAGCTAGCCCTATACATCCCCAGTGTAACCCCAAAGGCTCTGGTGCAGCAGTCTAAGCTATTTAGTTAACTATTGTAATTAGTGAGTTTAGCTGGCTCGAGGTACGAAAAAGTTGTGTTTGTTCACAACTGAAAACAACTTATGCATTATTGTACACCAAAAATGAGCTGGTTGCCTATACGGTACCGTTTCATCATTCTCCCGAATGAATCTTCAGTAGGCTTATCGCTGGAGAACACATGGCTTCACCTGCCTTTCTATACAATCAATGTTTTAATCGGTTGGGAACCTCAAAAAACAATGAAAGTAAAAATAGGACAAGCTTCAACTTTTGGTGTAAATAAGCTTATGCTTAAGCTCAAAGTTCTAAGTACAAAAGCTACAGCTTTTAAGAGAGCTTAGAACTGGCCGTTAATTTTGAATGCAAGCATTCAAAAAAAGTTTGCGTTGTTTCTTGAAACTTATGTTAGTCTCGTTTACAAAACAAGAGAGCGTGCCGTCTTACATCTAACACAGAAAAGTGAGCAGAGGAGAAAAGATAGTAATACAAATTATGTATAATTAATACACAAATTTCGGAAAGGTTCATAGTGGGCCAAATTCGTTAGGCAAGGCTGTAGGTAGATCGGAGAGAAATTTCTGGTTAGGCGCAAAGGAACCGCAAGATTTATTTGCCATAACAGAGCACAAAAGTCAATATCACCTGATAAAAGTTTGTGAACAAAAAGCACACAATGGCACGTCCGACGGTTCTTAAGAGATGGAAGATCAATTAAGAGTAATCTATGCTCGTATGTTGGAAGATGGTTGGAGGGATCCCAGTTGAGGCCGCGGAGGGCAAAAATTAGAAACTGTTTTTGAACCGATTCAAGTTGGTCTTGATATTTTTGGTAGTGCGGTGACCAAACACATGAACCATATTCAAATATTGGTCGTACCAGTGAGACGTATAAATGTTTAGTCAGATACGGATCGTTTAATTCCTTGGCCCATCTTTTGATAAACCCAAGAACACCCATAGCTTTGTTAGAGATGACAGAAATGTGATTATTAAAGCTTAATTTAGGGACAAAGCGTATGCCCAAATCGTCAACCACGTAAATGCGTTCGAGAGGTTTGTCATCAATCATATAGTCAAAAAAATACCGCTGTGTGCGATTAAAAGTCATACATTTACACTTTTCAGCGTTTAGTGGGAGGCAATTAACCGAACACCATGTATGCAGAGAGTTTGAGTCCAATTGAAGAAGGTGAGGACACATCGGTTCATTATAAGACAAGCAGAGTTTTAGGTTATCGGCATATATCATGGAATGTGAGTGAAGCAAGACATGAGGGATGTCGTTAATGAAAAGATTAAAAAGTAAAGGTCCAAGATGACTACCTTGAGGAACTCCAGAGAGTACGCTGATGGACTCAGAAAGCGTCGAATTGAAACGGACACGTTGGGAACAATCTGTCAAATAAGCCTTTATCCAGTTAAGAAGATTAGGAGGAAATCCAAGTAGATACAGTTTGTGAAGGAGGAGATCATGACTGACCGAGTCGAAAGCCTTGCTAAAATCTGTATAAATTACATCCGTTTGCAGTTTATTAATCAAACCCGAATTTACAATGGAAGTAAACTCAAGCCAGTTTGTAGAAACCGAACGTTGTTTCATAAAGCCGTGCTGAGATTGTGAAATTATTTTAGCGACAGGAGTGCTGTATTTGAGAAGTAATAAGCATTTCAAATAGTTTAGGAATGTCGGATAGTTTAGAGATACACCTGTAATTTGTTATTGACGATTTAGATCCCTTTATATGAATAGGAATGACAAAAGATTCGTTCCAATCGTTGGGAAACTCACCTAGTTCAAGAGATAAGTTAAACAGCTTTAAAAGCGGAATGCATAAAGAACTAGCACAATTTTTAAGCACAAAGCTTGGTACATTATCAGGCCCGGGAGTATATGACATTTTAATAGAACGAATACCCGAAAGAAGACACTCTAAATCCAATACAGGTGGATGAATGCTATTAGAGTGGGTAATAGAATAAGGATATGGGATGAAGGAACCAAAGCTAGTCGATGATGCAGAGTAGAAACGCTGAAAAAATTTTGCGAATAGATTTGCGATGTCAGCATCATTATTAGCAGTCACATTATGGAGGAAAGCGATGGAGAGATGAGTTGAGAAGTATGGACGTCTGGTGTTTGGTAAGTGCTTAGTAGTAAGTTAAGAGAGAACGAAACTCAAATGAGTGATGGTTCATTTTGAGAACATATTTGGTTAATATTGTGTTTTAAAACATTTTAAACTCACCTGGGAAAAAATGATCCTTGACCAGGTGTGGGCGGGTTCCTCGGGGTGGATGGGGAACGGACATACTATTTTGATTGGAAGTGAAGGGGCGACTCGAGGTGCGTGCTCTTCCCGACCATATTCTCAACGACCGACCCCACGACCCGTAAGTTTTCAGAAAAACACAGAAAAATGTCCTGACGACGTTAAGAACAAATGGCCGTTAACAGTTTTCAGATCCGTTAGAGGGCTGCTAATGCTTTGTGAGCTGAAGAGAGATCAAAGAGAATCGCTTCATCGCTCTCTCTCTGTATATCTCTCTGAAAACCGGTTTTGTGTTGTTCAAAGAAATATTATCCGTTTGAGAACAACTTTACTCATTTCAAGAACATTTAGAACATTCGTTCTCAAAAAATTTGAGAACATTTTGTTCTCATTTTAAGTTGAAGGCAACTTATTTTCTGAACACGTTTTTTCCCTCTGTGTAGTAATAATGGATGTTTGCCATAGCCGAACTGTCATCGGATTCACCTTACAAATGCGTATATTATTTTAAAAATTGTAATACAGAATGTTTGCAGTCTGTTTGTTTTCGACTACTATCTCTCTAGCGTAGAACAGCGATTGTAGTGCATTACTTTTTTGACAGACGTAATGCATATTTTCGACAGAACATGTTGAGCTTTGCGCCGCTGGCCGCATTTTTGGCTGAGCACACGCATAGTCGTTATTTCAAATACGCAGCGGACCCTAGCTCCCAGAATCTTTGTAAATAAAACCCCCAAAAAACATTGAAACAAACTGTCTTAATTATTGGAACTTCAATAGCAAACTAAACTGACAAAATAGCTTGTTAGTCAAACGAGCTTTAAGCAGAGAATAGCCCAATTGTTCTTGTAACATGTCATTGGATGCCAGCCCTACGCTCTCACTACAAAAAAGCGTTTCAAAGCGCTACCCTCTCAGAGTAAAAAGGTCTCAACGAAATTTTATATACAAAATTTAAATAAAAATTTTAAGATGTGTATGTTTTGAGCATGCCTTATTCCACACCGTAGTAAAAGAACGTTCGTGGCTGAATCGTTCTTGTGCTGATCTCAGTCAAATGCGTTCTGCCTAATCTTGAACTGCACAGTCCAATCTTTCACAGCATTGGTTAAATCAAAGGACTACATGGGTTCTATCACACTTTCCCCAAGTTCTGGGGTGTCTTCAATGTCGTAAAGGTGCTTGGTGTTGTGTGTGGGGTGTAGCGTGGAAAAAAATAGTGCGTTGTTTCCGGTGACTGAACACTTTCTCTCTTCTCCTCTCTCGTGTCAAGTTCTGCATTGGAAAAATCTTCTACAACTCCTGCAATCGCATTCCCTTGGCTATAGCCGAGATATTTGTTTGTCACATTTATGATTTCCTCAATGTACAGGCCCAAGCACTATACTTTTATTAAATATTTACCGAATATATTGAGCGTGGGAAGCAAACGCAACAATCAGCAAACTAACACTTTACTTTCAGTGGTTTTACTACGTTTGTGGTTTGGTCCAGCAAAGCGTAAGCTAGAAGAACAAAAGAAGGAAAAATAAGTAAGAAAGTCGATCAAGCCCGACAATAACATTCTCTGTACCCCCAAAGTTTGTTTATATTCGATTGATTTTAGTTAAAGCCAGACAATGTGGCAAAGAAGCCATCAAGAGTGTGAAGTGCTGCCCATTGTAATTGTTTTATTTTCCTTATAACTCAAGTCTCGTTCTTTCGATCTTTACCATTTCTTCGGCAAATCGATAAATAATACTGTTTTCTAAATACGCGTAAAAGGTACGAACCATCTATCTACTTAACTGTGGGAGATATGCAGGTTTTTTCAAAATTGAAAATAAACTTGATCTGCCTGCAAGTAAGAGTACCTTCGGTACAGAGTATACAAATGCCCCCAGGTGATTACCCTGTTTTTCTCAACGAATGTGCTCGATTTCGATTGATATAGATCAACATTTTACATATAAATAGAACTCGCAAAATATTGTATGATCAGACATTTTGCCTATGCTATCTGCTCACCGAAAAGACAGCCTCGCTCACTCTCTCAACGGAACACTTGGTGTTGTGGCTCAACGTGACGTAAAAATACCACAAAAAAAGTAACACTACAATCGGTTTCTCTTTGGCTCTAAACTACTGAGCATAACAATTGCAGAAAATAAGGCCAATGTACGCATTCTTAATGGGAAGTTCGGTCTGGCTTACAGCCTTAATACCAGTAATGCAAAGGTTGTCGGCAGCCAATTTACAAAGCGGCCATGCCTATGGCAAAGTAATGCAGATTGATATGGGCGTATTTCCTTCATACTGTTGGCAAAATAACGCAGGAGTAACCCATTTTGTAATGGCAATTTGCGCCGCTGGGGTCGATTCCCTTATTTATCAAGTACGCGGGTTACTGTTGCTTTATTCTGAGTGCTCGTCAAAAAGTAAGCGAATAATACAAAGCTCAATTGCAACTATCATTGTCTGAGAATTGTTTAGAGAGCTTTCACAGGTACCGACAGCGAGCAAGACAGAGTCTAAAATGGTACTAATATTTTTGTAATATTCTGCAACAAAATTGGAAAAATTTGGTGTTTTTCTGAGCTTACGGAAAAATATTTTCTGTATGGGGTTTTTCACTCTGTGATGGATTCAAGTCGAGTTTGTCAACAGTTGTGGTGCAGCGGGTGGTTCTCTTTTTTATATGTCTAGAAACAAATACCTCCTACTCACCTTTGAATTTTGGGAACTTTTCAAAATCTTAAGCATGTTTAGTAAATCCAAAAATTTCTAAATTTAAATTGTCTGATAAAAATTGATAATTATTTCAAACTGATATTGAAATTTGGCTTACAAACTTATTTTTATTTTTGTGAAATTTGAAACTTAAACAGGCCTGTTAGATACTGACTCTGTCTTTATTTGCTAACTCTGTTTCTTGGGTAGGCTTCCTTTTGCAGGGGGGGCATCCCTTGCTATCCCAGATCTCTCAGCTATCAGTTAGTTGAAATGCTTTGGATTCTTACGCTAACCACAACCACAAAATGTGTTTCAAAACATAATTTCATTTTCCCACCACCCACCCAAACAGCCACAGACTCACGCGAATTCAGCAAAAACGCTGCCGGGCACCTCCGCATTCCGCAAGTAGAAAGCACCTGCTGCACACACACACACACACACCAAGGGTATCCGCACTCGCGTCCACTAATTGCACTAATTAAATGTTCGCACACTGTGTTACACTCTGCACACTCAATTTAAATATATACGAGTACATAGAAATCGCAACAACAATTTGCACCTCTTTGGCACTAAACTGTTTTTCCCACTCTCTGCACCACCCGCATGCTGGCCCTGCTCCTCTCCCTCCCCACACCAAAACTTTTGGCTCTTTGCAGATAGACTAATATTTTTCCCCAATGGTTTGCCCAAATTGAAACCAAAGCCGAAAGCCAAAACGAAGCCCAAGCCGAGGCAGAGGCCGAGACAGCCCATCAACGGTACGGAGCTAATGTCCAACAATATTGAGTACCACGAGGTCGATGAGCAAGACAATGAGGAGGAGAATGAGGCGGATGAGGGGGAGTCCGATGATGATGACGATTATGACGACCGCATACGAGCCGAAATTTATTCAAACTATCCGCATTATCTGCATCCGCCCTCGTGGGGTATTAACAATCCATTGGTGTTGGCCTCGCATAGTCCTCATACCTCGGAGGATGATGATGTTGTGGTGGTCGAGCATCACAAGAAGTTGTCGCAGCCGCAGGTGGATGACTTGGAACGCGGCAGCGTGGTCGATAATGTGGTGGTGGTGGTGGATGCTGCCGGACCACATCAGCATCAGCATACTCACACCTACTATGAGCACGGGGAGCAACAGCAGACCACCCCTGCCTCCAGCATGGCAACAACGATTCCCAGCGCCCCTAAGTATGCAGCTGTATACACACATGCCTAAGTCTAAAACTTGATTTAACCTGGCCTAAGTTGGCATCTAACTTTGAGCAAAGTTTCCGCACACCTACATATGTCTGTAAGCTTGTGCGATTGCCTCTTCACCGAGTAGTTCATTAACTCAACTCTTAACCACTCAGCCGGGCGAACTGAAAACTTTATGCAAAAAGCTTTTAGAATAATTGACTCACTTGGGTATGCCGCAATTTCCGGTGAAAAAGCCAACAGCAGCAGCAACAACTCTTCTACAAATCAACAGTCTGTTCCCTTTGGTCACTAGTAGAACATTTCTGCATATAATGTGATTTTAATGCATTTCAGCTTACTAAATATTTCATCCCAACAAAGGGTTGAATTCTCTCTTCAGTAGAATTAATTTATAATCCCTGTTGCAGTTGTTGTTATGGCAACGGAAGTGAAGAGTCAGCCGAAGAGCTGACCCGGGCATAGTAATTGTCCTTCGCAGCGTACGCCGCTTAAATGTGTGTTACGCCGTAAGCCGATTAGTGCCAACTATAAGCCATTTACACTTTGAATAAACAAAAGTTATGTAATGTACAAAATCTACTTATGCACCAACAAAGCAAGCAATGCACATACACACAATCATCTAATTATCTGCACTTTCTCTTTCTCCTTGCCGCACTCACTCATCCACCGAACCACTAAATATCTTGTGATTTGCACTCTATTCAAACAACCCTGCAATTTGTTTAGCACTGGCACCAAAATGCACAAAACCCCACTTCTCGGTGATTTAGTTACCGGCAGCGATATAACCCACCGCACCTACACGGGTCCCTTTATGGACATGGACGAGAGAGGTAAGTGAACAAAATTTGTTTGCCCAATTGGACTTTCATATATCATAATATTGGGCTATAAGATGAGTATTAAAAGGAAACTAATTACAATAACTGGGGAAAGAAAATATATAAGTGAAAAGTTTTAATAAAAAGATAGTAGAAAGATATGTCCTTTAGTTAGCCAGTGGCTTTTAGGGTCCCTACCAAAAGTTTCTTTTGTATTTATTTGGGTGCAATCTTTTCGCTTAGGACGTTGAGCGAATTTTATGGAACCATTGATGGTAGAGTAATTTAAATAATCGAGGGAAACCACAACCAAATCCCGGTGTCACACAAATCTCATTTAGTTGGTTTCAATCTCTCGTGTTTTAAAAAGAGATTGAGCAAATTTTAACAATCGACAGAGATTAGAGAATGAGATAAGGAATGTCTTTGACAAATCATTAAATAGCGATAAAGACCAATTTGGATAAACTTTATTAGAAATGCAATCAAACTTCTCTGCATAAACATTAATACTTCAAAAACTAAAATACCATTTATGACCGAAATGGTGAAGAAAGAAAAACTTTTTATTCCTCGGCGGGGAACGCTCAGCCTCCCACGAAGGCAAACACACTTCCTGCTGCACCACTAACGGCTACATTTTTGTTAACCATTTGACAATATCTAACGTTTGAAAATTATGTCGTTTTCCTTTGTTGATCCCCGAAGATAGAAATTAAGACCTTTACTGATTTGGATGATTTGCCAACCGTCATATGATAAGAATGGCAGAGAAAAATAAGGTTTGTTAAAAAGACCAACTTTTAAATTTTGCAGGATACCATTTTTATGTCGGTACACCTTCTCTCAACGTATTTACCTATGATGACATGATCTACTTTGCACTTATTGCTTATTACATTTGTATATAGTTATGACACCCAACCAGCACCATCCTCCAATTCAAGCGGCCAGAGACTATGACGGTCAATAAAGATATTTCGAGGTTATGTGCATTTTGCGTTAAGCTTTCATTACATTGCAGATTTTATCCGCCGACTCGTCTACTCGGCTCGGCAGACTCTAAATCAGCAGACGCTTCAGTCAGTCGACACGAAGTATAATTTTTAAAGTGCGAATGCACAATCTTTACGTTCTCTAATTAAAGTTAAATAAGTAGATGTGCGTATACAACGCTTATGGTAAGAAATTTTTAAATGAGACTTTATAAAATATATCAAATATACATTTTTCTTACAGCAGTAGCACTGAGCTAGAGCATTCGACTGAGGAAGCGTACGGTCGAGTTCAAAATCAAGTAAAGTTATGTTTATAAAAAAAAAAAAAAAAAAATTTCAGAGTTCTTTCAACACATTCTAAAGATGTGTTATTGTGATGTTGCGGTGGTTGGTGGTAATGTATAGAAACAAAGTAGATGTAGAAAGTGAAAAAAAAACAAAATATATTTTTTTTCCTTTGGTCTTTTGGGTGGTAAAACCGCCTGGTCGATGTATAGTCCGTACCGCCCGCCGTAAAAGGTTACCCAAACAGCCTTCCGCTCGGTTGGGCTCGCTGGCGGCGGTGTCGGGTTTCTGACATCCCCGTTGAGCGGTGTGGGGGGCCGGCTTCTTCTCCGCCGGCCAGCGCATCCCCCAAACTAAGAAAGCTTACAGAATGTTTCAAAACAATTTACTGTGAGTGATTAAATCTCGAAAAACATCTAAAAATCCATAAAGGTCATGAAGAATTAGGCCCTGTCTGTGTTAAATTCAAGACTAAAATCATGTATTGGCAGCCATGATTTCAGACCAGGCCTTACAATTCAGGGCTGATATAGTTCTGAGTCAGTACTGAGCGTAACTGAAGTGTAAGTACCGAAGCCTACGATATGCAATGTGTAAGCGAAATTTCATATTTTTACGATAGGGTTCGTAACTGAATTCTTTTTTCACTTCGCGTCCTTATCTACCTTACCGTTCGCACTTATCATACGCAAAGCATATATCGCTGCGAACTAATGTTGCGAAAACCATGAAAAAGCACCATCGATTTTGTACCCCCCTGGGAAAGTATCGGAACAGAAAATTGAGCGATTTTAAATAAAAAGTGAATAATTTATTTTTCGATTTTTTTTTATGAACACTTTTTTTTTTAGATTTTCCAAAATTTGAAAATCATTTTGGTATTGGTTTTGAAGTTAATCGGATGAAAATCAAACGTGTTTTAGACAACAGTTTTCCCCCATTATACGACTTTGGAGGAGATGTTCATTAGTTTAACACTAGTTCCAGAAATTCTACGGTGGGTGGCATTTCCCATAGAGAAGAGCCTCAGAAAGTGGTTTTAAATTCGATCGAATGGAAATTAACCAAGGCTGCAAACCGGTCCTGAACCGAACCCCTTAGAACCGGTTCGGTTCGGGTTTTTTGGGTCCGACGAACCGGACCATGAACCGAACCTCAAATATTTTTGACTCCTCGAACCTGAACCCGAACCGGACCACTTTTTAGAAAAATTCGGTTCGGTTCAACAAATTAAGTCGTTTTTTCAACGACACATACAATATAGAAATATAGAAATTCCTTGTAATCTGACTATCATTCAAGAAGTTCAAGAAGAGAAGTCAAGAAACGAATATGGATCGAGCATTAGAACTTTTAAATGACAACTGCAGAGCATAAAAGGAATGCAACTATGAAGAATATAATGTTGATGAAGGTTGCTCATGTGCTTCAAAAGCATTTCTTGATTTGGACGATGACCAAGTTAACTCAATAAATTCCCTGGAGGACTATATAATTACAGTTTGTTGTGCTGCACACGCTCAAAATTTAGTAGATAACGATTTTTTAGGGCAGTTTAGTTTGACATTATTCACATTATATGAAATCGTTGCTTATAAAGAATTGAAATTGAACTGGGTTGAGTTAGGTTAACAAAATATGCGAACGTTTACTAACTATTAAAGATTTTTTAATTCAGAGTTCTTTAAAAGAGCTCCACCTAAAAACATTTGATAGTTCAAAATATCTTTTTATTGCTGCAGCAAAAAAAAAAATACTTTAAAGCTACAGGATTCACAATTACTAGCAAGTGATTTTTATTCAGCTTGCTTTTCATTTCGAGCAACTGTTCTGAAATCTTTTGTTTATTACTATACTCGTTCGATAAACGTTCTTCTATTATGAGCTAAGTACCAACATTGGCTGCAGTGCTCTAAGACCCGAGATTTCAAACTTTGTTAACTTCACATTACACATTACAGACATGCTGAAGCTCCAAAAAGAAATTCTTGATGAGAGTTTTAAATGAATCAGTAAGTTTTTGAAAGCAGTAGAAAGCAATAAACAAATATTAATATCAAATCTGTAAATTATGTTATAGATTCCTTCGACTATTGTCCAATACATCGACAAATGTTTTAAAATTTTGGAAAGGTGAAAAAAAAGAAGACTTAAAAAATATTGCGTTAACTATACTTGCTATTCCAGCAACTCAGGAATCAGTTTAACACTTTACAATCTAAGAAGAATGCTTATTAATTTAAACTAAGCGGTTCTCAAACGTTGTTAGTGTCAGCTAATGAATTTGATAATTAAAAATTGCATTATTGACATGTAGAATATTATTTGAAAAAATAAGTGTTAATAAATCGAAATTATTCTTCTATGTTCAAGCGAACCGAGGTTCGAACCAAAACCTTGGGTTCAGGGGTTCCGATAACCGGTCCGCGAACCGAACCTTAGGCTTTACAACGGGTTCGAACCCCCGGACCGAACCTTCTGTAAAATTTTAGAGGTTTGCAGCCTTGTCGAAAATTTGTGGGAGGGTGGGAGGCCACCCATTTAAAAGTTTAAAATTCGTGTTTTTAAGCAATTATTCCTAAAAAATTAACAATATTTCTCATATTCTGAATTAAGAAATATCAATGAAAAGCAGGAGTTCGTAAAATAACACACATTTGTTTTTTACACGCGAAATATTAACACAAAGAAAAAAATCAGTCTGTAAAAAATTTTTATTTTCACACGTGTTACTAACAATTTTTAACCAGGGATCGTAACAGTTATAATTTTTAAAATAAAAATTATTTTTAACAGTTATTTTATTATAAAAATTGAAATAACAGTTATTTTCAATTTTTATTAGTAAAAATTGAAAATAACAGTTATTTTTCAATTTTTTATTTTAAAAATTGAAAATAAGAATTGATTTTGAATATCTTTTGAACCAGGCGCTGCATTTTAGAAGTAGACATATATCTGTGATCTATGTTTCAATACCTTTCCATTGATACATCACATGTCCTTGAAGGATCAATATTAAGGATACCAAAATTTTTTATTCATTCAGTGCTTCTTTTATACATATCGCTCACTTACTTTAAGTCTCTCATAACTCAAACACGTAAGAAAAAGTTGGTCAAGCTCTGCAAAATTTAAAAGTTGTCCAGTGTTTCAGTCCCAGAGTTTATGTATGCAAGAAAGTTTGACAACACTGCCGATACAAACTGTAAACCGAACCAAAATAAACCAAACCGCTAATTCGTGCTCATAAACCGAACTAAACCGGTGTCCTATTAAGCAGCAAAACCCAAACGAAAACTGCAAGCTTAAAGAAGAATTTTGAAGAAGTTTTGAAAAAAAGGATCTCTTCGTGATTACCTCGGAAAACATATCACCTTTTAACCGGTGACGAGCTATGATGAACACTTTTCACTTTTGAACTAGTTAAGCCGGCTGGTTCAGCTTGCTTTATAGTACCATCCTACAAACAAGTTTTCAGTTCCTAGCTCAAGCCATTTTTTATACAATGACTCTAAGGCTACCTGTAAAATTCTGTAAAAGGTTCGGCTTGGAAGGGTAAATTCAATAGAAACAGAAATATAAAACACGTATATTTAATGTTTGCAAATTGCGGAAGGTGATACATAGAGTACATCTTAAAATCAGTCCTATTTCTCGTTCGAGGTGCTTACCAGCACATTTGTGAAAAGTATCTCAAAACCAAAAATGCAATGACAATGAAATATCAGCATGCTTTATCGCATTCTTTATTCAGTTTTATGAACAGTATTTTTTATAGAATATGAGGTCAAGTTGCACCTCAAGTCAGACATGACCAATTTTAAAGCAGAAAATGCCCTCTCAACTGACACTTGGGTTGCTGGCACGCAATGGATCACTTTCGCCAATTGATACTGAGGATACATGAACTTTTGTCCTCCCAATACTTCATGATATTCTCTCTTATATCCATTGGATTGGGGAGTATGCGCCTATTTCAGTTGTTGCAAGATTGAGTTCAGGATCATCTTCCCCAACTGTCTTTTCATTCCCAGAGGCCGCCTCAATTGAATTAAATTCGTTGAGAATGCTTTGTGGAGTAGTGTTAACCTGACTTGTTGACGGATAGGATACTTGAGATGAAACTGGGTCCATCTGTGGTGAGTCTACACTCAAATAAAATGACAATGCTTAGACGAATTATTGGAAGTCTTCCTTGTTTGATAGTCAATTTCGAACTAATTTAATTAGACTTCAATTAACCTATATGTGCATTCGCTTTGACATCTCATTTTCTCAGTCAGCAGCAGGAAAAATATGTTTTAACTGAAAGCCGAAGTATATATGTACAATAACGACTGCAGGACATTTGAGATATGGTGCTCTTGCATTAATGTAGGTTGTAGTTTAAATAAATCATATATTTATTCAGTTTCATAAGGTTGATTAATGTTAAGGTTGAATAGTAGTATGTAATGGTTTTATGAACAAAATGCGTCTTAGACTTCTTCTTTATTTAAACGTAGCATCTTCGATATTTCGCAACACAAATGGCTTCTTCAAACGGCGAGTAGCGACTGACTCTGGCCTTTTTTCGGGACGATCTGCATCGTCTTTTGTTCTACTTCTTTTTTTCCCTCTCTCACCTCGGCTCTCTGCTAACCCTCTCTTGCTCTCTTGAGCTTAACCCCATGCTATGAGTTCTGGCCTTTGGCCCCGAACCTACATTAATATGAATTTACAAATGATATAACGATATATTCTCATCTCATATGGAAAGTTTAAGATACATCAATTTGAAAATTTTACACATATTAGTACAAAACACGGCAAATATTTCTACATCAAGTCAAAAATTGCAATTTTATGGAGAGTATGTTACAGTACAACTTTCTTACTTGATTGAGTTGACAGACTTGAAGTAAGTGAGTGATATGTATATAAAGTGGCACTGAATCAATAAAAAATTTTGGTATCCTTAATTTTGATCCTTCAAGGACATGTGATGTATCAATGGAAAGGTATTGAAACATAGATCACAGATATATGTCTACTTCTAAAATCCACCGATTGGTTCAAAAGATATTCAAAATCAATTTTTTATTTTCAATTTTTAAAATAAAAATTGAAAAATAACTGTTATTTTCAATTTTTAAATAAAAATAAGAGTTATTTTTTGATTTTTATTTAAAAATTAATAAGTTTATCCTGATTTTGGATTGCTCACTCAAATTTCGGATATGGGGTGCCTCCAAAAGGGTCTAGGACACTTATTTGGCTTTGATTTTTTAAGTCCATAACTCTTATTTGCGATCCCTGTTTTAACAGAAGAAAATAAAAAATTTTTTTCATGTTATTAACACGAGAATTTTTTTCACGCGTGTTACTAACTCGAGTGAAAAAAAAATTTTTGCTAACATCTGTGAAAAAAAATCCAGAAAATTTTTCTCACAATATTTTTCACACGCGTGTGAATAATTTTCAGAAATTTTTTTCCTTGCATTTGTATTGAGTGCGTATGTGAGACGCGCTAGCTAGCCTGAGCTCAGTCAGAGTACAAACGGGGGTGGGTAAGCGCACTCTTTGCGAATGCCATAAAATTTGAGATCTAGCCGAATTTCGTAATGACCTGCACCTACCGCTGCATTATCCATGTGACCGCAAATATCAGATTGATGCAAAACATTCGACCTTTAACTCTGTCAGCAATGGTATGAGAGGGAATATCCCTTTTTATGAGGTCATAAAATTGGCGTTTCCCTGTTTTCGCGACTACCTGATAACCGTCAATGGGCTACTAGTCCAAATAGGTAAGAGTTCACCATTTAAAAAAAAGGGACAAATGCATATTCTACAGGTGCTTATGCGTATTTCAGGGAGGCTATTTATATTTACCTGATGTAAATTCCATTGTTCCAATTTAAAGCGTTAAATATTTTTAAGTCATTTATTATTTTTACCTTTACCATTATAAGTTGGTACACGATAAGGAGTCCGAACAAATGGATGATGTTGAGATTGCAGCCTGCCTCAAAAAAAGCTAAGACTTCGGTCTGCCTAAATATGTCTAAGCCCGATTGTTGAAGACAATAGCATATATGGTATCGGTGATCTCTTTGCCCTTTAGAATTTTTGATAATGATCGCTTTCAGGAAATCTTGCAACCGTGGACAAATGGATATTCGTGTAAGTTTAATTCCAGAAATGTTGTAGCGCATCTTGAGGATACAGCGGGAAAAGTGTGCAACGCCATTGCTGCCAAAGTTAGAGGTCGTATGATATGCCTCAAGATGGACATTGCATCACGCTATGACGGGATTAAACATACAATTTATGCAAGATTTCAAAATAGAAGTCTATATTTGTACGTCATACAGCACAAAACTTGAAGATGGAGGTTCTTCAGTGCTTGGATAAATTCAACATTAACATCGATCAAATTTACTCAATGACAACGGACAATGGCGCCAATGTTGTAAAGACATCAAGACTCCTACAGGAATATGAAGAAGTTGGTATGCCTCCTGATGAAGAAACCGACCACTTTGAAATTGACGTACACTTTAGGAGTTCCCTGAGTGTTGTTCATTGCGCTGCACATACCTTTCAACTAGTATCTTGGGATGTGATTAGAACAATTGATGCCGGAATGGAAGACTGTCGGAAATATGTCAAAAAACTACGCACGGAACTACGTAAACAGAGTGAGACATTGCCTGTGCTCGATAACAACACCCGATGGAGCTCTACATTCAAAATGATGGAGTCTTTAAATACATTAAAAAGTAAGGCACAACATTTGATTCCATTGTCTTTCGATTGGTCCTTCGTCGATGAGTTTTGTTTTTCTTTCAAGCCAATCATAGACTGCACAGCAATGCTTCAAACAGAAGATATGGTGATGGGTGATTTTTATCGCGAATGGCTGGTTTGCGAAGCCAGCTTTCCCATCTGGAACACGAATATCAACTGCCTAAGAGTTGCATTCGGCCTTGGATTCAAGAAAGTCGATTCTTATGGAAAATGATGCATTTCTTGCAATTGTTAAGCAATGAAAGACATTAAACTGTATTAATTACGAATAAAATTTAAAACAAATTATTTGGAACAATTATTAAAAATAAACTAAATGAAGGTACGTTGAAGGCAAAAATTACAATTTACGCGGCGTCAATGGGCGTCAATATATAAATACCTGCAGAATATGCATTTGTCCCTTTTTTAAATGGTTAACTCTTACCTATGACCATCATAAAAAGGGATATTCCTCTCATGCCAAACCATTGCTGACGAGTTAAAGGTCCAAATGTTTTGCTTCAATATGGATATTTGCGGTCATGACTGCATAATACAGCGGTAGGCGTAGTCATTACAAAAATTCGGCTAGATCTCAATTTTATAATTTCGCAAAAATTGTGCGCTTACCACACCCCGTTTGTACTCTGACGAGCTCCGGGCTAGCTAGCGCGTCTCACATACGCACCAATACAAATGCAATGAAAAAAATTTCTGAAAATTATTCACACGTGTGAAAAATATTGTGAAAAATTTTCTGGATTTTTTTTACAGATGTTAGCAAAAATTTTTCACTCGTGTTAGTAACACGCGTGAAAAAATTCTCGTGTTAATAACATGAAAAAAATTTTTATTTTCTTCTGTTAAAAAAATTGTTAGTAACACGTGTGAAAATAAAACATTTTTTCATTGATGTTTATTATCATGGCAGAAAAATATCTTTTGAGCATTTACGAACCCTGATGAAAAGTGAAAATTGATTGACGACAGCCGGCTTCTTTCCTTTTATATACGCTGTTGGCTTCTCTTTTGTTTGCCCTTTCAATGTTTTTTTTTTACCTCTTCGGAGCGTTTTTCTTCTACATGTCTTCTACATAAGAAATCAAAAATGAAATTTTTTTTGTGAAATAATCGCGATCTGATGCACAAGCTTGGAGAACGTGTTTACTGATAGGTTGCTTGTCAAAATTTAGGTAATAAGAAGAAGAGACACTTGACATAAACAAAAAGTTTTAATTAATTTTGTGGCCAATTTGCGTAGCTCAAATTCAAATTTCAAATATTTAAAATCAGGCTAGTAGTTTTAAACAGGGACCGTAATCATTATAAGTTTTATCTTAAAAATCTCGAAATAATGATTATAAAATGATTTTTTACGATTTTCTTTAAAAATAATGTTAATATCAGAGGTCGCAAAATCTGCTCAACCAAAATTTTCTGCGCGGTCTGCTCACAACAAAGATCGAAAAAAATGAAACAGCATCGCTCAGTGTCTGACCAGCAACACTCTTTTTAGTTTCTTTCGTGTTCTCGCTCTTCGGTTTCGGGTTGAGCGCAACACACGAGTCGGTTTTTTACTGACCCCGCGAAGCGAAAAGAGCCGGTTGATGTTCAGCTACTGAGAGTCAGTAAGTGAGCGAAGCAAGGAAAAAGTCAGCAAAAAAGGTTTTTATTTTTGTTGTTGCGTTTGCCTTATGTTGTTGCCTTAGAATTTCGTCACAGGCAAAGCATTAAAGAGGAAGGGAGAAGGTGATATGGCGCTCATTTGTGTGCATATGCGTATGTATAAATAGTCAGTGCGCCGCATAATAAAAATTTCTGTTAAATTCAAAGTATGACATTTGTCGACAAAATGTAAATGAAAATTAAAATACAAATATGTATGTGTGTCAAAACAAAATTAATCTTCATGTATTTTTTTTCAACAATGCTTATAATTACATATTTTTGCATATAACTAAAAAATGAATAAATGAAATAATATGAAATAAAAAAATATTAAGACTATCTCCATGACATATGTTTTAATATCTAAATGAATTACGAATTAAGTTTAACAATCAGCAGCGAGCTTATATTCTCGGCGGATAAAGTGGTGCGTCTTTCATTTAAAATGAAATTAAGTGCCGAGAAAGACCTCTCAACCGATACTTGAGTTGCCGGTGTTGCTAAAACCACTTTTGCAACCTCAGTCAAATCGGGTGACTTAAATTTCAAGTCACGGTAAAATTCTTTAATGTTTGCCGTTAATGGTAATCGACCATAAACCAAACAGAAATTTTCAATTTCCATGTAAAGTTTGGATAGTCTCTCCGAAGCATCTTCTCCTTTCACCTCTTGCACAGTCTGCATTCCATCTAATAACGTTCAGAAAAGTGATGTTCCCTTAGAATCAATGATGCTGCTCGTTGAGGAAGGAGAATGGGAAATGGCATCCACTTCACAGTTTACTGTAGCATTAATCTTAATAAATATAGGAATATTATATATTAATTAATATTATACATATTATGCAACATTGAACATTGGTTAGTATTTAACAAGGACGATTTTATTAGCCACAATCACAAATATACAAACACATATTTCCTTCTAGTAGACGAGACTTGTATGTTTCAACACCATTTTAGATAATAATTCAGTGCCTTACTTGATTTAAATTAAAATAACGACTAGCTATTTTTTTTAAGTTCTGTTTTGCCAATGTTTTCTGCTGATCAGTTAAAATCAAATTAATCCTTGGGTCAAGGTAAATTGCAGACAATAAAGCTTCGTTTTCAAGCAACTTGGATTCACGCATTTGGAGTTGAGCTAATAATTGCTTGGTTATAACGTTTTCGGTGTTTTGACATTTCAGTCTCAACTCCATCCATGCAATAAAAAAATCACTATACGCTAGTTGCTCTTCTTGGAGTTTAAGGGTTGTATCGTAAGCATCCTTAAATGCATTAAGGTACAGCTCAACCCAGTCCCAGTCAACGTCTAAGAAAAATGTGCTTTCCATCTCAATAAAACTCCTCAACTCAAAGAGTTTAACTAACATCAAATACGTTGAATTCCAGCGTGTTGTGACATCCAGAGTTGGAATGATTTTTTGATGCTCGATCAAGGTACGTTTGAAATAAGATCAATTATATTGTCATATATATATACAAAACAGACCAACAAATACCTATATTTTCCTGTACGCAGAGTTTTGCATATTTGACGGCATGCATGTACTTTTTGGCTTATGTCGTCTTTCTTGTTGACGTCCTACACACACAATTGCAATGTGTGTGCTGCACATCGCACAAGCTGCACATTATTTAACGCCATGGAATCTAACATATCCATAACCTCGTTGCCCTTGTCGTCAGCAGTTAACAGATCCTGTATAGCGTCATCATTTAAAAGCTCAATAGCCTTCACCATATTTCTGCCATTGTCGGAAGTAATGCTAAGCACCAAATATATTTATTAATATACATATATATATATGATTATTATTAACTATCTAAACAAATTTTCTATAATTATTTTGTGTATACCCTTACCTGAAAATTTGGTCAACCTCAATTTCGTATTCCTTGATAATCTCCAAAATTTTGTTTTTAATATAGAGCCCGGTATGCGACTCAAACAACTGGACCATTCCAAGAGTTTTCACTACGATCTCAGTATTTTCCAATGTAGACTGCATTATTTGTAGGTTAATACCCAATATGGATTTCTCCATTCTAGTTGCTACATCTATTTTGAGCGATATAAGCTTCCGCTTAACAGAAGCTTTTATATCCTCTTTTATAGCGATCTCTTTCACTCGAACATGGTCCATTATGCTCCTGGATGTTATTGGAGACATTTGTAAGGCATTGTATATTGGGTTTAAAATATCGCGAAACCCTTCGCTATCCAGTAATAAAAATGGCCTTCCATCAGTTGTGACAATTTTTACAAGAGATGCAATTATTGTCTCTTCATTTGTCTCATAAGATATTTTTCGTTTTTTCACAATCTTTTGCCCTTCGTTTATCAAATTAACATCTTTAACTGATTCGAAAATGTGTTTATGCTTTGCATTTAAATGCCGCTTTAAATTGGTTGCATGGTGGCCAGTTAGTTTTGCATCACATACGTTGCATATTGATATGTTTGTATTTTTATCATATTTAAAGAACAAATTCACTTCACGACTCATTTTGATAAGCTTGCACAAAATCACTTTAAATCGACAGCTCCGTATTTCTTTTGTTTTGCCCATCCACGCCTAGCTATCCACACGCGCAACTCACATGCATACATACAAGCGCAAAAGACCAATTGGCGAATTTTTACGACCGAAAAGGTCTCGAGTGAACACTGAGCCGAGCGAGCGACCAAAAGCGGTCGGCGGTTGAGCGAAGAGCAAGCCAAAGAAGAACGAAGTTTGTGTGTTTTTTCGCAACAGTTACGCATCGTGTCAGTGAATGAGCGGTTGTTTTCTGACAACAAGCACGAGAGAGACCGATTTTTGCGACCTCTGGTTTACATTTGTTTGATTGGCGCCCTTTTTAATATGGAGTCCACAAAAGAGCATTTTCGTCATATTTTACTTTATTATTTCCGTAAAGGAAAAAGCGCAGAGAGGATTGCTAAAAAGTTACGTGATGTGTATGGTGATAAAGCCTTAAAAGAAAGATAGTGTCAAAATTGGTATCGCAAATTCCGTTCTGAGAGATTTTCCTTGAAGATGAGCCACGCGTTCAGGTCGGCCAAATGAAGTTGATGATGACCAAATCAAAGCATTAATCGAATTGGATCGTCATGTAACTGAGCGTGAGATAGAGAGATGTTAAATATGCCAAAAATCAACCGTTCATTATCACATACAAAGTCTTGGACTGGTGAAAAAGCTTGATATATGGGTACCACATGAATTGAAAGAAATTCATTTAACAAACCGAATCAACGTTTGTGATATGCATCTTAAACGCAATGAATTCGATCCATTTTTAAAGCGAATCATAACTGGAGATGAAAAATGGATTGTTTACAATAACGTTAATCGAAAACGATCATGGTCCAAGCATGATGAAGCACAGAACCAGTTCAAACAATTAGGCTGATATCCACCAAAAGAAGGTTATGCTGTCGGTTGGGGGGATTGGAAGGGTGATTGGTATATTTTGAGCTGCTTCAAGGAACCAAACGATTAATTCGGATGTTTACTGTCAACAACTGGACAAATTGAATGCAGCCATCAACGAGAAACGGCCAGAATTGATCAATCGTAAAGGTGTCATTTTCCATCATGACAACGCCAGACCACACACATCTTTGATGACCCGGCAAAAACTGGGACAGCTTGGCTGGGAAGTTTTGATGCATCCACCATATAGCCCTGACCTTGATTTTTTTGATCAGAAATAATTATTATTAGGTAAGTTTTATTAATTATTCAAAAATAATCATTATTTTTGAAGAAAATCGTATAAATCAAAATTTTAAAAATCACGGTGGATTTGCAGAGATTGTACAAAAATAAGAATTTTGGTAAAAAACCTTTTTCTAGGTCCATTATAAGTGGGTGATTTTTTTACTTGAAAAATAAAATAATCATTATTTACGGTCCCTGGTTTAAACCGTCAGCCCGACAAGTATGCCTTTTTTCTTAGCTTGGAATTTATCCATGCACTCTGAGATAATCTATTCTCAATTTCATTTTGTTATTTTAAGTATTGAATCTAACCCAGCAAAAAATTGTTATCGCGCAAGATAAGAAGACATTTACATTTTCATTAACATACTTAATTACATGAACAACTTTTACTTACTCTGAGGCGGTTCGAACTCGTTTCCCTTGGACTGAAAACACGATGGGACTGACATTTTAGACGACTGCGCCAAGCTGTGCGTCTGAGACGAGGCAACTAGAGGGTTACTTGTATTGAATCTATTTGAAAGCATTCATCCCTAAATGCTTGCTTGTAATTCTCAAGTTCTTATTTATCACTCTGCCCATATAAATAGGGCAATGGAAATTGATGCCACATATCGCCGATTTATCCCTTTTATGTTAAAAATGAGAAACTTTACGTGTTTTGTTTTTGTAAATCGCCAAACTATCTTCAGACTTTCATCTCAAACTATCATCGCCAAACTCACTTTTTGACGAGGGAGATAAGAAACCCGACAAAATATTTGCAGGGAAAGAGCAGGTGAAGGTCAGATTGACTAAAAATCCTCGACGGGGTGGGTAGTCAAAGTCAGTAACTGTTTTGGTTAATATCCCATAAGCCATTAGACCTATCAAGATATATCAATTTATTTTAGTTATCTGGTACTAATATATACTTCAATGCAAGAACTGGGTCTCGTAAGAACTAAACATACAATTAGTTAATCCAAGAAAATGAGAAACAGAACTTGGTCCTTAAACTTAACAAGTATAGCTAACTCTATGTCTTACTCTTGGGCTTAAAATTGAAATTATCATTTTAATTTTTGGGGCAAGAATTGAGATTTATGTGGTTAATACATTCTCTTAGATCGGAGCTCATGGGACCAATTTACTAAATATAGGTTTTCATGTACTGATGACTGCAAATTGCTGCAACCGCAATTTTCGTCCAAAATTATTTGCCATTTGTATCAATCGATTCTCAGCTCACACACACACACACACACATTATTTAATCATTGTAATGAGCCCTGAAACAAAGGTCAGGCCATAAATTAGACCACTTGCGTGTAAGTATCCAACGAAGTAGATGAATTTAAGGGCACTGCACCAATATGCACTCTCACATATCAGCCCCTCCAACCCTGCCCTTCCATCCCCTAGTCTTTCTCTTCGTCGCACCGAGTTTATTAGACAAACAAGCCAAGAGCAAGCAAACAAACGAAGCTCCAAATGGCGGCCAACGTATCCAACACTCTGGTATGGCCATTGTTGGCTCCTTTTGTTGTTTGCAGCTCGTTTCATGGCATTAGCTATCTGCCAGGGCAATCACTTGCAGTTAAACTAATGCACACACACATGCACATGCACATGCACTTGCACACTTGCACATTTGCACACTTTGGAATGCACACAAGTGCCATAAATAAGCATTTTGCTCTGGTGTGCCCCTCAACGCTGAAATCTCTCACTCACACACTGCGATCTATGCACTTGCCCCACAGTGCGGCCTTCTGGTATTTGGTATTTAATATTGTAATAAGTTTTGATTTTGGTACTTTGTTCAGTTGCAGATTATTTACTGACTCTCAATCATCCATGTTTAGCATGTTAATGGTCCACTCGTCTGCATACTGTATTGTTGCCACGACCGACACTTGATCTCAATTGTTTGGCCTTTTGATTGTTATGCATTTGGTTTTATTTATTGCCACAAATTTCACTTGTCGTTCATCATCATCATCGTCCCCATCATGAAGGCATCGATAGTCGCTTTTGTTCATGTAGTTTTTGCATCTAGCCGGCAATCTGTTTTGGCCATAGTTATAAATTCTCGCTCTGCCTTTGTGTGTGTGCAGCAGCTGCGGCCTTAGCCATTGTTGTTGTTCCTGTTCAATCAAATTTCGCACATTTGCCAAGCGAGTGTACGCCTCGCAGCGCAGCTGTGGGACTGCAGTTGTTGTAAATATTAGCAAAATATTTATGCACGTCACTGGCATCGATACACACACTCACACACGCACAAAATTTATCTACACTTGGCTTATTTACGTTTATGGGGCAGTAAATTAACAGCAGCAGCTGCGCCAGCAACAACTACAACAATAACAAAATCCCAATTGCTATCTATAATTATAGAGATCCGTTTAAGTTTTAAGGGGAAAAAAACCTTCCCATCCCCATTTGCAATTTAAATTGAAATGTTATTGTTATCATAAATGCAAAACACAAACATTTTCAAGGACCTAAAGGCTTTTTGCATTTTCCAAAATGTTACAACAATAACGGCAAAGGCAACATATCTAAATTAAAATGGTTTTATCAAAGAGTCGACTAGTCTTTAGCAGTTTGTGTATTGTCAGTAGACTGAAGAGTACTAAGCTAATGGGCTAAGCAAACACAGTTCGGAAATCGACGAAAGCTAGAAACGGTCCATTACAAATAAGCTTTGGTCCAACACCACCAAAACACGAAAGAAAAATTTTGAAAATGTCAATATCTGATCACAGATAACACTAGGCAACCAGGTCCAGTATAAGGAAGAGTTGGTGGTGGTTCAAAAACAAATTTGTTTTCATCCATCACTTTAGATCAGTGTCCGTCAAAACACACTTGCTTATTTTGCCTTTGCATGTGTTCGTTCAAATACGCGAGAGCGCTCTCGTCATGTTTGTTATTGCAAAGAGAGCAGTGTACGCTCGTTAGTGTCTGTGTTACGCTGCTACAGGGATGGCTACTTGTTCACCAAATTGGCTTTTTTTCGTTTGGTAAAGTTGATTAAAATGCTTATTGAAAACTATTTTAGGGTAGTTTTACGATGAACCTTTATAATTATTTTGTCTCTCTCTTCTTCTTCTATCTTTTAGTACTTGCTTAGCTTTAAAATAAATTGTTCCCAACAATTCAACGATTTTCATAAGCAAAGATATACCATTTAGAATAAATGTGTTTAATGTGACATTAATTTTACCGCCTTTATTTATGCAATGTGCTTTGGACAGTAGACAATTTTGTAATTTTGAGTATATATATTCAAAATGGTATATCTTTGCTTAAGTAAATCGTAGAATTGTTTGGGATAATTTATTTAAGGTAGGGATATTCACTCTCTCGCTCTATTGACAACTTGTTAAATTTCAGTCAGTAAGCCATGGAGCAAAGAATATTAGAGAGAACGTTTGCGCTGCCTCTCAATTTTGCTGGTGATTAACGATAGTGCCCAAAAAGATATTTATAGTGCCCAAAAAGATACTTCAAAGTGCCAGTAGGAAATCACTGTGGTTAGATGGAGACGACCATAACCCAAATGTATCCAGAGAGAGCGAACAGCTGAACAAAAAGTATCTAGAGAGCGTAAATGAGAGCGAACAGCTGACAATTTTCTGACAGAAACGGTGTCGACTGAGCAACCTTTCTCTCTAATAATCTTTGCTCCATGAGTAAGCAACTGTTGTAAGCGAAGCATCTCCGCGTACAAATTTTTTGTGTTTTACTTAGTAGCTTAGTAGGCGCTGTTTTTAAATATATTACTCTCTCTCGCTCTCGATCTCTTTGACAAAAATATAAGGAGTTGTGAGAGAGCGAGTGAGCCTACCTTGTTTAGTATACCTTGCCTGCATGTAGGAGCAAGTAAACTGTCAATTGGTCCGAATGATCGCTTATAGTCAGCATGCTTTGGAGTAAGTTGACGAGCATGTAAACAGCTGAACAAATGATCAACTGGACACCTGAACATCTGAAAAATTGAACAACTATGCAATGTGAGTTAAGAGAAGACCATGTGAACATGTTCAGTGAAATGAACAACCTTTACCCAACGCTTCTCTCACGCACCTGAACAAAAATATTCAGAGGTGACACTGAAGACTATAAACCTTCTTTAAAGAGAGAATTAAGAATAAAACATAAAAACCATTCAACAAATTTAAAAAAAAAAACATTAAAAATAGCTTGGTTTTTAAAAATGGGAAATATTATTTGCGAGCAACGCCACCCTGTTTGATAGAAACAAACCTTCCTACCAGAACTTCAATGGAATTGTTGAGCTTTTTGCAAACAAACCGAGGGAACAATCTCCCCTTTAAGTGATAAGTTCATTAAATTTTTGTAACTTATCTCATTTCAAGCGAGAGCATAAGTTAAAGTCGGCCCTAACCGACTTATACCCGTTGATTGGAAATAATTAATTAATACAATCGTTGGGGAACTCTGGCTTAGAGCTCGGGAGAGTGAGCGCGAGAGCGAAGAACTCACAAACACACAAATTTACTATGTGTTTAGAGCAATTAAAAGGCAACCATTGTAGGGACAATAAAAACAACAACAAACTGAAGGAGGGTCTGAACGACCAAAAGTGGCAAAAGTTTAGGGAAAAAGCGATGAGTGACAATAAAAACACCAAAAAGACGATTTAAATTTCAGTTCAAGTGTCAACTGCACACTAAAATGACTCGAGCTCACAGTGCACTCAGAGAGCGCCGTACTTTTTTTGTTGAATCATGTACGGGACTTTCGTATCCCCTTTTTACTCTACGAGTAACGGATATAAAAACTTGCGTATGTGCTGCTGTATTTCGTATATTAAGATCTGCTTGCAAAATACTTTGATTTGCTCTTCGCGATGCGCGCCAAGCCATAGTGTAAAGCCAAGCCAAGCTGAAAATTTATTAAAAAATAAATTTAAAATCTAGAATTTGTTTTGAAACGCATAGAATGAAAAATATTTGAAAGTACAATTTTTCTCTATATTCTCGAACAAGAGTATTTGGAATTAGCAAAAGTGGAGGTTGTCATTTCCAAAATTGCATGACATACACAAAGAAAAAAAATGCAAAAGCTACACAGAAAATGTAGGATTTCTACACGTTTCGACCGGGAATTTCAACCCATTACTTTTGTGTACCTTTTCTGCACCCCGCATGTTGAAATGAGAAAGCTAAATGCGGCGAGCAGAAAAGCTACACGTGGCGTATAGAATGCAGAAAACCGCGTGCAGAAAAGCTACACAAAAGTAGTGGGTTAAAAATCCCGGTCGAAACGAGTAGAAATCCTACATTTTCGTGTAGCTTTTAAATTTTTTTTTTTCAAATTTATATTTTTTACTTACTCTGGTAGATTTGAAGTCCCGGCCCCTTGGACTGCAACACGATTGGAATGATGTTTTAGACGTCTCCGCCACGTAACGCGTGTAACGCAAGGCCTCTAAGACATTACTTTTATTGAATCTGCTAAAGGCATTCTCAAGTTTCAATTCAACGCAATCGCTATTTATATAAAGGCATCGGAAATTTGCGCACGATTCGTGTAGATTTTCTACACTCAGCGTTTAGATTTTGTAAATCCAAACGTACATTTAGAAATCCCACACGTCACGTGTGACAACCAGCTTGCTAAACGAAATATATATGAATTCAGTACTGATCTGGAGCTACATTCCTACACACGCGCGTGTAGGATTTCAATATCCAAACGTTAATGTAGAAAACCTAAACGCCCGTGTGGTATTCAGATTGCTGCATGAAAAATTTAGAATTATTTGGGGAAATGAGCTGATTTTCTAATGTCGTGTAGACTTTGCCTTTGCACACGCAGCATTTAACTTTTCTACATTTGCATTTAGATTTTTAATTTCTACACGTCGCATGTAGCTTTTCTGCACGTCACGTGTGGCTTTCTAAATTCTACACGCAGCGTGTGCAATTTAACAGGGCGAAATACGTTGCGTTAAGGTATGACGTTTCTACACGCGCCGTGTAGCCAATTTTGTTTTCTCTGTGTATAAAGTTGTTATGTGATGAAGCACATTCATTTCGTGTGATTTTCCTACCTTCTGATACTATGATTTCTACACAGAGGGGAAAACCGGATTACATTTTTGAGAACATGATTTGAGTCAATATTGTTCTCTTTTCGAAGAACATTTTAAACACAACTGGGTAAAAATTTAATTGAACTTGGACCACTCTGGACGGATAGATTCACGTTACATTTGGGGGAAAAGGTATGCCCCCCTCTTTTGAAATGGAGTGAGGGTAGGCAAATTTCCAAATATAGTGCTCTGCTGCTTCTCCCTTCCAGAAACATCGCTTCAACGACCCACTCCACCTGACTCGTTTCATTTAAGTTTTTCAGAAAAACTCCGAAAAATTTACTGTGGCTTGACTGGGAATTGAACCCGGTATCTTATGCACTTAACGTATGGAATTGTACATTCAGCAGTTGTACAATTTTGCAGATTCACATCTAGAGGGCTACTTATGCTTGGTCGAGCTGACAAGACTGAGATCACAAAGAGAGCCAACTCCCTCTCACTCGCTCTCTCTCTCTCTTGTATAAATCTCTGTTGAAAACTGGTTTTGTTGTTTCGGCAAATATTAGCCGATTGAGTACAACTTTATTCATTCCAGGAACATTTGGAGCATTTGTTATCAAGAATTTTGAGACCATGTTGTTCTTATTTGAAGTTGAAGGCAACATACTTTCTGAACAGTTTTTTCTCTCTGTGTATCGAAATCCTAAATTTTTTTCATATAAAGACCTGATTCCAGATGACATAAAAATTTATTTCGACACAATACTTCATTCAAATAAGACACTTTGCAATATCATTCAGATTTCAAAACAGTTCAGAAGTGTTTCTATTTATGGGAACTTTGAAATAAAACTTGATTTTCGTGCCTTCTGGAAATCGGCCTTAGAGCCGTACAATTCTAAGTCGAAAAAAAATATTTTCCATGTTCGATTGACTCTTAGTACTCATTCTTCTATGCTATGCATTTAACCTGCTAATTTATTCAAACCAAGCCTATATCAGGAAGCTGTCACATCCAAAAATTGGTAGGAGAACCTTTTCGGTTTCTTTTCTCTTAACACAACTATGGTATCGTCCTGAGTAGTTAGTTGATTGTCTCACAAACTCAATTAGTTGGGATAAAGAGTGACTTGAAATCAAATTTCATAGACAGTAAATACACCTCACCGTCTAAAAAATATATCTAAAAAATAAAAAATAATTTTTTAAATATTATATATAAAAAATTTAAATTTCCATATATTTAACTTGTATTTGTTTTTAATAATAAAAACCAAATGGGGTCCAAACCCGATTCCCACAAATCATACTACCCTTAGTTCTTGTAGTTAGCGCAGCTCGCTAATAAAGCGATTCGGTAACCCCTTACTGACTACCCGCCGGATTACCGCTCAGATTACTTTTGTATGGGCATGTCCTAGCGAAACGTTAGCGATTCTGGAGCTAGCGAAACGTTACCGAAAAGTAATCAGTAGCGTAGCTAGCTACCGCAGTAACTACTTGTTATCGGTGGCGTAGCTAGCTACCGCAGTAACTACTCGTTATCTGTAATTTAATATGCTCCAAAATATTTATCAACTCATTTAATTTAAATAATAATTAATATTGTAGTGTTTATTTTTTATTACACATTTCAGTTTTATAATGCGTTTCTTATTTATATGTAAAGCATCCCGAATCTGCTTCTCAGCGGATCGGTTTCCTCCGGAGGGTATGCAGGCTGAAAAAGAAAACAATAATATAAAAGTAACAAATCATATAAATATTTGTTTTTTTTTCAGTTTTTACTGTTAATATTGTTACCTGTAATTGTTAATGGATGATGTTAATTATAGTTGCACTTTAAATGTTAGATTCAAGTATTTTTTTATTTTTATTTTGCAAAAAACACACACTCGGTTAAGCGTCACAAACAGAAATAATTTTTGACGCTAAGAAGAATGCGGATTGAAAAGAAGACACACAAAAAAGGGATAGCAATGTTCTTACATGTTTTCCTATTCCTTTTGTCGGGTCACTCGCTGAAAGAAATTTAAAGCGAAACGCATTTTCTGCCTTCGATTTGTTTTTAAGCATGTCAGTCAGCTCGTTCGTACTGACTACAGCCCGGATTACTTGGACACTAGCGAATAACTAGCGCCGAATTCGCTAGCTTTTCGCTAGCGAAACTAGGGCGGTAGTGCCTTTGGAACTGAAGGGCACAGACGGACAGACAGACGTACAGACGTACGCACGTTTCCTGGCAAATCCCAGCCATTTAGCGCCAGAAGTTGACCGCCTAACGGTTGGTTGTGTGTTGTGCTCCCTTAAACGTGGGGGAAGCTCTGTGCCGCATCTTTTGGAGCTTTGCCAGGCACCTCAAATGAAGCGCATTTGGCGTGCTCTAGGCGAGATAAGCAAAATGCTGCTGCGGCTGTGGTGGGGAAACCTGCTCAGACTTGGCTGTCATCAAATCGTTTGCCATTTGCTCGCTCCATCAGCACATGACGTTTGCCCCTGGCAGGAGACGCAGTCCGTCCATTCGAACGTCTGTTTATGCTTTGCCATTGATAGCCTACAGTCAGCGGCAATCGAAGCGTGACAAGTCTTGGGCTGGGAATGCCAATCGAGATAATAGACAACTCTTGCCCATTTACACTCCGCGGCATAAATATTTTGACAAACATAATTAAAAACTATTTAGAAATAATAAACAAAAACCTGAAAATTTTGCTATTATTTTTGTGGGATCCTCAGTCTTATTACGGCAGAAACCTACTATTATATTCATTTCACGAATACCAACTGGCAATCAGGTGTGTTCGAGTGGATTTAAAAAAGTAGAAGGATTGTATTTCCGAATCGTTTTCATTTGAAGTTCCCGTTTCCGAGTGAAATAGAAATCGATTCACTTTTCGAATGAAAGTTCGAATCGTTTTCGAACTATCGGTCTGTTTCCCATTTCGAGTGGATTTAAAAAGTAGAACGATTGCATTTCCGAATCGTTTTCATTTGAAGTTCCCGTTTGCAGTGAAATAGAAATCGATTTACTTTCGAGATGAAGTTCGAATCGTTTTCGAACTATAATTCAGCAATGGTAACATAAACAATTTCGATCACACTGCGTATGCGCTAATTCAGGTGCGAACGGATCGGTTTCATTTCATTCGTTTTTGCATTCTTTGCATGCATTCTGGGGTACAACTTTAAAATATTTATTTATTTATTTAGTATGACTAGCTTAAAGTTATAAACTTAGTAGCTAGTTAGGAAAAACTTTATGTGCTAGGGCCTTCAGCTTATAGTATGGTGCTGGGTTACATTTGTTGTTTTTCATGTGTGTGGTTTGTGTGTGCTTGTGATAGGTGTTAACATTAAGATTAAGTGCTTTTATGACTATAAAATATATATGTGTAAAGATATGTTTAGGGTTTAATTTTATGGAATATACGTTTATACAGTACAGTTGGGTGTGTTACAGCTTGTGAAAGAGTTGGTGTTTTTTTAGAAAGTTTAGCAGGTTTTTTATTTTTGTCCATTGATGGGTTTATTAGGGCGTCTAGTGGGTTTGTGTTTTGAAAGAATTGGTTTCTGTCTGCGGCTAGTGAGGGCATTCGGACGATGATGTGTTCTAAGTTGATTACGGTGTTGTTTTGGCAGAGAGGGCAGTGTTTGGAATGGATTTGTCAATATAGTGTTGGTTTGTTATTTTGGTGTGGCCGAGTCTAAGTCTTATTAACTTGATTTGGTCAAGTCTGGAAATTCTTCTACTTCTGTCGCGCTTCTGCTGCTGTCGAATTCCAAAAGCGAACACCAACTTTCACTCTCGTCTTATGAACGGAACCGAATCACAGTAAAATCAAATGAAATTTATGAAGCGACATGACTGCGGTCGCTACTTGCTACATAGTGAAATATCGTTTTGGGCTTTTTTTGGCTGCTGCTGTCGCTTTGGTATTTCGCAAAAGCAGAAGCAGAATCAAAAAACGGACGAAATGAAACTTATGGCAGTTTTTACACACTGGATGCGACCATAATGTCAAAAATCAGGTAATCAAAAAGAATCGCAGTTTTGGTTCCGATACAGGTTTTGGTGTTTCCGAACCTTTTTTAGATAATTTTTTTAGAAAAAGCGGTTTTTGCATCCATCCGATTTATAGCCAAATACTGATCCATAAAAATCAAATTCGCTTGCGAATAATCCGCTTCAGTGCAATAAACTGAATGAATACTTATTTAATATTTGGGCTCTTTTTTATACATTTTCTTATTGATTAGACCAAGCAAAGTATCACGCAACCTTAAATCGCTTCGTTTTAAAAACTAACAAATATGACCCTTTTAATTGGTGCGTTCACACAAAGAAATCTGTGGGTATATTTAACCGATATTGTGGTTGGAAATGTGCCAACCCACAAAGTTGGTAAAATTAACCAAATTATTGAGTAACTTTCACGTAAAGCCTTTACGTTAGAGGACCTATGGTTTAATAAATTTAACCCAAAATCTCGTTTTAAAGTAAGACAACCCACATAATAAGTAATATTTACTGATGTTTTACAGTAAGTACTGTTCTTACTGAGTTCACAGTAATTTTACCATACAATTGGTAATTTGACAGCTGTTACACAACTGTAGAATAGTAGGGTGAGATACTATTTCAGCTGTCACATGTTAGCGATCTACTTGATTGATATTAATGATATTAAATTTGAAAAACTTTACTCTCTGGGGGATTCGAACTCAGTGCCATTGGTCTCAACACGATTGGAAGCACGTCTTTACAAGAATTCTCAAGTGCAAATTCCGTTGAAGCGCTCTATAAAAAGACCAACTGAAATTTGCTAATTCAACAACTTACGCGGTTAGATTTGCTATCGGAACAGTTAATCGGTGCAACAACACATTTAAAAAGTTATACTGTATGTGCGGTTAGATTAACTTGTTGGTAGAGTTATTGCTGCAAATACAAAGTATGAGATGAAAAAATCACTTTAGAGTTACTAATTCTATGGTATTTACTGAGTAGCATTAACTTATTAAACAAAAGAAAAGTTGACAAAATATTTGTAGTTAATTTTACTAATAGTAAGTTGTTAAATGCAACAACAAAACTCGTGCTAAAATAAATACGTAAAAGTACAATTTTCTTCAGTAGATTTTACTGTTAGCACAGTTACAAAACAACAAAAAGACAATAATAAAAAATTTGGAAAAAAGTTACTGTCAGCGTAGTTAATTTTTACCCGACTATAAGCTCAAATTTTTTTGTGTGTCTGTCGATGTGCGACATGCTGCCACTGAGCTTAGATATAAGAAATGCCAAAATCCTGCTATATTTTATATTTTTAAATATTTTATAATTATTATATATTTTTTATATATTATTTATTTTATTTTAATTAATTATTTTATTTTTATAAAGGTACACAAAACACAGTGTTACAGCGAAAATATACTTTCGAAATGACCTACCCCACGCTGTAGAGCAGGTCGAGTATAGCATTTCCTCATACTTTTTGCTTTTGTACCTCACTTAAATAGATATAACTCGCGAATGGACCGTCCGATTGTTCATATCCTTATCAATTCCGGTAGCGACGAGAGGAATCTAATACATTTTTATCAATGGTTTGACTAATTTAACGCGATGGCTGAGAAATGCGGCTTACAGATCTGGCATTTTCCTATTTTTTTTGAGAAATTTGTACTTTGACCATCACTGGTTTTACTATTTTATTCTATGCGATTTTTTCTTAAAATTTATTATAAAAGCCCATTTAATTCTCCGTTGAACGCTTGTTGTCCCAATGAACTTGGATACCGTTTGACGAAGTTATGCGCGCATTTCTAAGTACACCTCGACAATCTAGTATTTTTTTTTTAGTCTGCCAACAAATTTTTGACAACCTTAACATAGGTGCCCCCTACAAGTATGCTCTGTTTTCTTTGGCGCCAGATTCAAAAAATATTTTTAAATTCTTATATAAATATAAATTTTCATGTTTCACAATTTTTGGTCCAATAAATATGAGAAAGGTGAAACGCTAGCATGGATCAATTTTTGACTGTGATATGCAACACTAACTCGCTTATTGTTTAATTAAAATAATTTAAAATTTTAATTTCATGTACAAGAGTATCTAACTCTGACTGGTGGATTTTGTAGAGTCTGCAGATGTGTTCTCCAACTTAAGCCAACTCTAAATGTTAACTGTGGGCTGTAAGGGTCTTCAAGGGTCTTCGGTGCCAAAGGCAAACGCCAGAAAGAATATATATTCTTAATCAGCACTAAGAGCCGAGTCGAAATAGTCATGTCCTTCTATCCACATGACCAGCGGTCTGTCTGTCAAAGACGGTAAGAGCTAGAGGTTTTCGACGCTAAGAAGGCATCATCTCCGACCACATAAAGTGACCAGCATGACGAGCTGAGTCAATTAAACCTGTCCGTCTGTCTGTTTCTTCGCGAACTTATAACTTGTTTTTGTCTTTAACAGGCTGTAACTTTGCCAAATAAACTGATTAAAATGCCATACAAATCACAAAATTAAATCATATGTTGGACTATATGCTCATATGGCGAATATATTAATCCAAGAACCGCGCTGACCTGAAGGGGGTTGATTTATTTTGATAAAAATGCTATAAATCGAAAAATGTCTGTCTTTAGAGGCCGCTGTACTTATGTAGCGCCTTTGATTTTTTAAAAATGCATTGATATGTACTTTATCGCAAATAGCTCATAAACTCACATATTTACGCCTAGTGTGGCCTCCATAAGTCCTAGAGTGCCAAAAATTCAACTATTTCGTTTTTCCGCCATATCTTGGAAACAAGAGCTGATGGAGTTAAACCGAAACCAGCTTTGGAATCAGTGAGCATAAACTTATCATATTTTTAAACAGGGCTGCACCTCACAAAGTTGGTCATTTTGTTGGCCTGTGTATTAGTAACATCTTTACTTCCAAAAAGGAAACTTCAACATACATTTTGTAAACCATTGAAAATAAATACTATATACGTCATTTTAATGCCCGTTGTTTAATCTCTGGGAGACATGAGGTATTTCCCAATTTGCAGGGGAGCCAATATTAAAAGCAAAAGAGACAGCAAAGCTAACCTCGTCTGTGCCGAAGTTTAAATACACTTGAAAAAGCTCGCTTCAACGGTTAGTGATTTTGACCAAACCTTTCAGATCAGATTAAAAATATATAAGATTAACAACGACAGAGTTTAAGTGGGCATATATAGAAAAATCTATTTTTCCGGCCGATCATTTCTATGGCAGCTTTTGTGACGAGCGCTCTAAGTTATAAGTTCGCGTAGAAACAGACAGACGGATAGGCTTAATTGACTCAGCTCGTCATGCTGGTCAAGAATATACATACATATATATGTACTTTATGTGGTCGGAGATGATGCCTTCTTAGCGTCGAAAACCTCTAGCTCTTACCGTCTTTGACAGACAGACCGCTGGTCATGTGGATAGAAGGACATGACTATTTCGACTCGGCTCTTAGAGCTGATTAAGAATATATAT
>JAEIFU010000718.1:0-104235 GCA_018904235.1 Lordiphosa stackelbergi | reverse complement strand
GAAACGAAATGGGAACGAAACACTGCGCAGCCTGCTCCATGTTTGGGGGCGGAGCTTGGCAATGAAATCGCATTGAGAATTGAAATGGGAATTGAAATGAAACAGAGTGAGAGAGAGAGGGTTCCGCACACACACACAAGCACACACCAGCACACATAGCGAGAGAGCGAAATGACAAACAAATACAAATGCACTGCTAGCGCTGCCAGCGTCGCTGCCTGCTGGCCTGGCCTCTGCCAACCAACTTGGCCAACTGCTTTTTCTGATTATTATTACGTCGTTGTATTTGTAACGTTATAAAAAGACGCGCAATCCACAAAACGTGTTAACAAATAAAGAAAAAAGTACAAAAAAAAAAGAGAGAGAGAGAACAAAACTTTTGCGAAAATTGTAGAAAATTTCATTTTGTGTCGTTTCGACCCTCAACCCCCAACCCCCAACCCCGTGCGAGGTTAGTCTCTGTCATGTTATTGTTGTAGCTGCTGCTGTTGCTGCTGTCGTTGTTCGAGACTTGCATAAAATTATAAGCTGCAAAAATTATAGCAAAATGCTACAACAAGTCTACAAGTCGCTGTTTCGCATTTTACAAAACACAAAAAAAACAAAAAACAAAAAACATTTGCATATGGTTTTGTTTTAGACGTTTTAATTATTATTACTATCTCAGGTCAATTTTGATGTTTTACTTGAGTTGTTTAATTACTCACTGATTGGGCTATGCTGATGATTGCCATTCAAATACAAATTTTACATTTAATGTTTCAGCTTTTAAAGGGGGGGAAAAACCAAACAAGAATTACGCAAAGTTTACATTAATAATTCATATATTAAGGGAAAATTATATGATCATTTTACTATTATAAATTAATTTCTTACATCCAATAATATTTTAATTTACTCACTCGGGTAGAATTGGAAAACCCGGCCCCTCCTTGAACTGCAACACGAATTGGAATGATGTTTTAGGCGTCTCCGCCACGTCACGCGTGTAAGGCAAGGCCTCTAAGACATTACATGTATTGAATCTAGGGCACAATCCAATATTTGCTTTGTGTAATTCTCAAGTTCTAATACATCGCAATCGCTATTTATATACAGGCAACATAAATTTTGGGCACGATTGGTTAGATTTTCAACACGCAGCGTTTAGATTTTGTAAATCCAAACGGACATTTAGAAATCCCACACGTCACGACAACCAGCTTCCTAAACAAAATATATAAGAATTCAGTACTGATATAGAGCTACATTTTTCGTGTAGAATTTCAATATCCAAACGTTAATGTAGAAAAACCTAAACGTCCGTGTGGTATTCAGATTGCTGCATTAAAATGTAGAATTATTTGGGGGGGAAATGAGCCGATTTTCTAATGTCGTGTAGACTTTGCCTTTGCACACGCAGCATTTAACTTTTTACATTTGCATTTAGATTTCTTTCTTAGATTTCTACACGCCGCGTGTTGTTTTTCTGCACGTCGCGTGTGGCTTTCTGAATTCTACTCGAAGCGTGTGCAATTTAACAGGGCAAAATACGTTGCGTTTAGTCTTGACGTTTCTACACGCGCCGTAGCCTAATTTGTTTTCTCTGTGTAACGGAGTTACAGCGTTTCAAATGACCGGCCGTGCTATCTAATTGCTACCGTATGAAAAACTTTAAATCGATTTTCCCGAAAACGTCTTTTTTGAAGTTCGTGTACATCAGAACTCAAAATCTACTGAACCGATCCAAAAAGTTGATACGCATTTTAAAGGTGATGTATTTCTCGAGGTAATCAGGAAGAGTTAACTTTGTCAAAAATTATGAGGGAAAACAAAAATTAAAGATCCGTCATAGACTTCGTTTATGCATGGCAAAAGCATGATTATAGATCATGATTTTTCCAAAAAAAATACAAGCATAAACACGAAATCGTGGTTTCTTCCTACACACGTATTTTGACAGTGGGGTACGCAGGGCCGACATGGAAAATATCTTCATATGCAAAATACTATTCTAAGAAAAGAAGCATCTAAAGAAAAATTATTAAATTTGACCCCACTTAACAACAATTTTGAAAAAATGTCCTCGATAGACCGCGAATTATAAAGAACTATTATACATTAAAGTCGAGGCGGTCATCGAAGGTTTCTTTTTTATTAATTAAGAATAAGAACATATTAAAATTTGTGTTTTGTGTTGTTAAAAATGCAAATGACGTGCAGAACATTATTTGATTTGAAATAATGTTACTACTTGAAGGTAAAATTTTAAAAATTTGCTCTCTTTTTTTTAATTTTAATGTTTTAAAAAATTTTCTTTTTTAAATTTTTTTTAACATCTCTGCAAAGTTTTTCAGAGAAATTGAGAAATTTTTTGAAAATTTTATTAAAAAAAAAAAAACAAAAAAATTATGGATAATTTATTAATTTTTTTATTTTTACAACAAAAATGCCAAATTTTACAAAATTAAAATTAATAAATTATTTAATAATAAAAAAAAACACCTTTTTTCATTTTATATTTTCGGGACTTATTTTCTGCTGCCTTAATCGAGCGCTTTGTTCATTACTTAAACTCTTTACCACGCGCGATTTAAAAAAAATTGCTATCACTCAGTGTGTCCCGCGTTTTGAACCCTTTTTTGATGGTAAAAGGTATTGTGCTCAACCTAAAATTGCAGAATTTCCTTTAGATTTATGATAAAAATGGCAAGCCAAATATAAATAAAAATAAATCTTTGGAATTCATGTTGAACAAGATATGGTTTGAAAATTATGCAGCAAATTATGGGCGAAATAAAATTTTTCTGCGGTAATTACTAAATCAGTTCAAATTAAATAAATGTTATACAAGAAACTTTGACGGGGAAATAGTGCAGTTGAATTCTAAAGGTAACTCCGAAATTGTAATAGTATCAAAAAAAAAAAAATTAAAAAAGTATAGCCTTTGTTTTCGCCTTTGATATGTACACACCAGCCCACCCTTCTCCCCTCCCCCACCCAAAAAAAGTTTTTTTTCATCTCAAAACCCCCCCTGAAAAAATTCTGCGTACGCCACTGTGTAGACCATTTAAAGAGCTTGGTGAACTGTTATGTGTTACACTTTTACCGAAAATAGAGTCAAAAATCAGTCAATTAACTTAAGCTAAGGTTCCACAGGCAAATAATTTGCCCAAATTTGTATGAAAATTGGGCTAAACAGCTATGTTAGCAGATTTTGCAGGACTACTATAAGCTCATACGGAAATACTAAGATAAAATATGACCAAAAAGTGGCATAATTACGCCGATTTATACAGAATTTTATGAAAATTTGGGCAAATTATTTGCCTGTGGGACCTTAGCTTTAGAATCTATAAACCAAGTCACGAACCAAAAAGTTTGATAAATACAACAACCGTAGTTAGGCTTTGCAGGATTCACCAGACCGAGTATTTACCAGAAGCAAGGGTGTAGCCAAGGGGGGTAGTAGTTTTCATTTATAAAAAACTCTTTCATTTATAACTAAAGTTTTCGCCGTTATTTAGAAAATTATTTCTGATTTCATATCAAATACATCTTGATCTAATTATTTAATGTGGAAAAATATAATTAAAGAAATATTTTAGAATAGTTCAGGCACAGCTGCCCCACCTTTTTCGGAAAGCTGGCTACGCCCTTGACCAGAAGGTTTGCTGCCTAGTTTTAAAATCGTTTTGATCATACTTTTAGTCTCAAGTCAAACCCGATTCCCTCTTAAAATATGTACAAAATATTCTTCATTGAAGTCAAAAAAGATTTTAAGTCAACTATAATACATTTAAGCCCATAAAATTCTAATGATGCTGGAAATATCCAAGGCGCAAAAATGTACCAAAGATTATGATTGTAGTATTTTAGGACAGAAATCTTCCATCACTCCAAAAGCAAAGTTTTAAAACCGGTTGAGAATTTTGAGGACAGATTCGTTTAAAACCTTTTTGCATATTTTGTTGCATGTTTTTTGGAGATTGCATTGTAAGTCAATTTTGATCTCAATGCCGATTTGTTCTTGAATTAAAAACGGATTTTCTACAATTTTTCGGCCGGCTGTAATTAAGAAAAACTTTTTGATCAGGAGAGGTAGTTCTCACTTCAATTACATTAACAAGTTATAAGAGAATGTAGACGAGGTCATCATGAAATTAACAATAAAGTAGTAGAGCGAGGAGACAGGATTTACTTTAACCAAACATTAATGAGTGATCAGTCACCGTCGTAGGAAAATTGTATGGAGCTCAGGCATGCGACAAGACTTTATACCAAGCTGAGACTTTTAATTGAAGACTTATTTAACTTCTAGCTATTTTATGGTTATTGGTATTTCTGTGCAGTGCAACACAGAAGCAAGTGGCATTATATCGCAAGATATATTTATATATGATAACGCTTGACGATATCAGAGTTGCAATAAACATATTTAACCTTCACTACAATGTACGAGGAGCTTTAATAAACTTCTCGAGGATTATACAAAGAGCGTCGTATCTTTGAAATGATAAGCTTTTTGCCATCAGGAGGACGTTAATTTGGGCTTAGATATCAGAAACTCTTATCTGTAGTGGATAAAGTTTAAAACAAAACCGACCAGGTAACATAAAAGTACCTAAAGAGGAGCAGGAAGAAAAGAGAAGGACAAAGAAAAAAAAGAAACAAAAAAAAATTGTCTATTCAATATTTAAAATGTCGTTTTTCAACTCAAGTCCATTCGATTCGAGTCTAGAATGTTTACAAAAAAATACAAATTAAGTCAAAACATTCATGAGTAGAAGCGTTAATTAACCAAAAAAACAACTTTGGTTGATGTGCTGAGCATTGATGAATCAGTCAGTCAGTAAGTCAATTACACTATATAAATGCAAGTACTTCAGTCTGGGCCCTCAAAAAACTCCAACAACAATTGCCTAGATTCCCATCTTCTGTCTAACTTCTAGTCTCTCCACTTGATGCCCAACTTGAGTCCAATTTTTGTCTAAACTTTTGCCGACGGCTCTTCAATTGCATTTCCATTTGCCACGTTAGCTGCCATTTTCGAATATACATCAAAGAAAATTTATATTGTGAGTTGAAATTTCTTACAACTAAATCAAATGTTTTGATAAATTGCTTTACACACGCAAACTTGGCGTTCGTACAAAATGGCTATCGATGCTTATCAACTGACCATTAAAATGAGGCCAAGACATTCAAAAAAACGGAAGGCAGATATGCATTTGCGTGCTTTTTAATGTCTTTTATGCGTTTCTCTGGGGCCTTTTGTCCAGTCCTCTAGCTCGTAGTGCAAATATTTGCGTTTAGGGTTGTCAACACAATTGACCAATTAGTTGCGGGCCCAAGCAGATCTTCCCATGACTTATCTTGAAAGCAGAATCTGTGTTCTGTTTTCTGTTTTCCCGCAGCAACTGGCAATTTTCATTTCAATTTCACGTTCGCGCACGCGCAACGTTTTCCTTCCTCCTACCACACAATTTATCTGTGATTTAAAGTGCCGTTTTTCCTGTCAGTCGCCGGTCATGAAGATCATGTTTGAATGTTGCAGGGTTGTCATCGTCTTTGGAGTCTACGCCATGTTTATGATTATTGTTATTATTATGAGCTTTGAACCTGCCAAACTCAAAGGTTGAGGTGGCCAGCTGCAGAGGTAATTGCCGGCCGTGAACAACATTTTAGCAGGGGGTTAAAACTGAATTTGGCCAAAACTCTTTCCTAGGCCTCTGCCCTGTTTTCGCTTCTTCTATTTTTATATGGCGCGTGTGTGGAATCAATGAAATGGAAGATAATTGCACACAGCATTTCCATTATTATTAACATTAACATGAACAACCAGAACAGTTGAAAGAGCTGGTGGAGTGGGAGGAGCAGGAGAAAAGTGAGCAACACGTGTGAAAATCAAATTCCATGGCATCACCTACGCAAATTACAAAATGAACACACGCAGGCAGCCAAGACTGGGCAGGTAGAGAAGTACGAGTTGTTAGCTGGCCCAGGGTTAAATGCGTAAATCATTTGAAGCATTGGCCACCATCTCCCACCCCCGTTCATAACCATTCATCGATGATTACTGCGTTAATTATTATCCTGGTTGGTTATCCTTTCGGGCTCAGTGCGGGGAGGCATATTTGTGCGTAAACTTCAAAAGGAATCTCTGCTATTTCCGTATGAGGTTCGCCTCCCCCCCCTCCCCCCCCTCCCCCGTTTTTTAACACACTGTGCATGCCAGTCCCCGGGTCCAGGCTGAGGCCTCCGCCTCCGGGTGCGGTTTCTTCGGACCTGTCAGCCACTGACCTAATAATCATTTTCAAACACGGAAAAATTGCTGTTTCGCTGTGTGTGTGCTTTTGCCCTAACTTATTCCATTCACACTTCATGAGGCGTAAAGACTGCGTGAGCCAGGTCAGCTTTTACCCTTTCGGGCTTGGAGAAAATGAATTTTTTTTTGCTTCTTTTAGGGATGGAATTTTCAGGTTTAGTAGATTGTTAAAGACAATGTATTAAGTATGAACATTTTCTAGCAGAATTGTACTCAATCTGAAATGAGAAAAATGATAATAAATAAATTTATTTTACATTGAAAAAATAGAACTATTCCATTCCGGGATTTCCGGGATTAACTCGTGCGAAAAGGGTACTACAAATGGGTTGATGATGGGGACATAATGTTACCACTCTCTTTTTTTGAAGTGTGCTTTCCTATGAGTAAATTATGGAGTTATCGTTGCACTAATTTATATGGTTTAATTAACTGGAGGTTGGTGCGTGGGTGGGTTTATTGTTAGTGTTTGGTGAAGCTGCACATAGAACTCTGCGCTCATAGAACTTCTTATCGTTATCGACAAAATACGAAATACTGATACGAATGATTGTGCATCCAATTTTTAACGAAATGACAAAGATGTATACAGTCGAGCGTTGTCATGGTCAAAAGGACAACTTTGTGATTGGCTAGTCCAAACTTATGCTTCCTTTTGATATTTTAAATCAGAGGCGGCCAAATGGCTAGGGAGCTCTCTCCAGAATACAGACGTTTTAGCTGCAATTCAGTGTTCATCGATTCACAAAACCATAAGTTTGGCTCGCGTTCGCATAAAAACACGACTAGCTTCAGCTCGTGTGAGCTGTGTATGGCTGCCTCTGTTTTAAATCCAATTCCGATTACAGAAAACACTCTCTCTCCCCGAATTGATGGTTGCATTCCATGGCGGCAGCTCCAATTCTTTGGTGGATATCCACTGTTCTTCTACTTCTCGGTATTCTCTTGTGATAAGAAAGGGAGTTTTGAATAATCATTTCCTTGATTTGATTGTCATCAGGCACCCAATTGTCGGCCAGTTTGTGAAACTTTCACCGGTATTTTGAAAACCAACGATGTCTTTGTCGTTCTGTTATTTCTTTATTTTTGGAATTCTTGAACCGGACTGTTTACCGAGATTTCTTCCAAGCTGAAGAAGGCACTGTTGGGTCATTGCGATGTACTTTCTGATGTTTGTTAAGAAGCAAACTTCTTTTTAATTTTAATAAGAATTAATTTTACATACAAAAGTTAACCGACGGCCAAAATTCGATAACAAATGTATATCCTCATACAGAATGCGGGAATGCGGTGCCCTATTATACCGAAACAACCTTTAACTACGCTCTCTGTCTGTCTTTGGTTCTGTGAAGAGAGAATCATATTTTTTGTGTTTTTATCAGAGATTAAAACCGTAACCGAAACCGTAACCCGTACCGCTAAAAAACACTTAAAAATTTGAAACCGAAACCGTACTATAACCGAAAAAATTTGTTCCTATAACCGTAATTGTATAACCTTTATTTACAAAACCGGTAGCACATTGAACATATTACATACATATGAATTTATTCACTAAAGTTGGATGCTTATTTGTTATGCGCTGTGCTGTTGCTAATGGGCTAAACAATCACATAGCTAGATACTCAGACGCAAGAGATTTGGTCGTAGCGGAAATTGTTTTATAATTTCCCGAGCCGCTCCGAAACAACTTTCGGATTCATTTTGTGTGGGGCAGGAGGTATAAGCAGTGTTCTTCATTTGGGAACAGACTTTGACCACTGAGACATATATAACGACAACCCGGTCCAGCTCCATGGACCGGAGGCGGAAATATTTGTAAAATAAAATGTTTTTATGTAATGGAAGTGTGTTGCTAATTTTTTGTAGCAAAGAAACATTAGCTTTGTGATTAATTTCGGACGGGCGTTTTTTAATTCCCTATCAGAAGTACCATGCTAATGGCCATTGCCAGTTTTGGCTTTTGCGTGCTCATGGTGGAATTAATAAGGCGAAGCTTAATATAGGCAACATTATTTCGGTTAAATTATCGTGGGAATAAGCCTCAATTCAATTTTGACAGAAATTTGCAGTGCAGTATACGCGTATATGATCACGCTATCACGTGCAAAAAAAATGTGAAAATTAAACAAGGTTGTGGGGAAAAAATCAACAATATTTCCAGATCTTTTTGAGTTATCAAAAGTTGTGTTAGCAGAACAGCACACACAAGTAAGTGTTGATTGTTTGTTTTCAGGAGAAAAGTTTATAATGACATCTCGCTTGGACAATCAAACTTTAAATGCTATTATGATATCTAAGTGTAACTAAAAAATGTAAAATTGGCTGACAGCTCCTCCAACGGGGCCAAGCCAAGCTTCTCACAATCTAAGTGTAACTACAATCTCGATTAAGATGTCATTTCTTAGACTAACCATTTGTTACATGAAGGTACATAACGAATTATAGTGTTTCGTTGACCAATGTACATTTATTTAATTAGTTAATGAATGAATGAAGAATGAATAACAAATGAAGAAGTTTCTTATATTTTAATTAAAACTTATAATGTTAAACTTTAAAATAGGCGAAAATAATGGTGAAAATTCTGTAAAGGAAATTTGAACTAAGTACATTTCCTGAATAAATGAGATTCCAGATGGGACAAGATTTGTCAAAGTAATATTTTATACTAATAACCGAAACCGTAACCGAAACCCGAAACAGAATAAGGCTAATAACCGTAACCCTAACCGTAACCCATATCTCACAACCGTAATATAACCGTAACCGGAAAAAGCGATCGACCAAAACAGTAACCGTAACCCAAACCGTTATTCGTTTCGGTTTTAATCTCTGGTTTTTATACACTTGAAAAGTGTATTATAATTTTGCCCAGAAGTTTGCAACGCATAGAAGGAATCATCTCCGACCACATAAAGTATATATATTATTGATCAGCATGAAGAGCTGAGTCGATTAAGCTTTGTCCGTCCGTCTGTCCGTCTGTCTGTTTCTACGCGAAATAGTCCCTCAGTTTTGGAGCTATCGAGCTGAAACTTTGCACAGAGTTTTCTTTTTACTGCACGCTGCTAATATTTCGGAACCGACCGGATCGGATGACTACTTCTTGTAGCAGCCATACAAATGTTCGTTAGGAAAATGGGTTTTAGTGAGAAAAACTGTTTTGTTCTCAATATTACTGCTCTCAAACACGGTTATGGGTAATAATAAATGTTCTTAAGCTGATCTGCGAAGTTTGGTCCAAGTCGCTAACCGCTGTGACAAGCTATTTCAAGTGTATCAAAACTTCGGTACAGACGAAGTAAGCTTTGCCTTTCTCGTTTTTCTCTCAAGTCTCTCTCGGACCTTTTTGCACAATTCACGCATTAAAAAGGTCTTCTTGCATCGGTGTGTAAGCTTACAGCCTATGCTCGGCTAACAATATAAATGTATGCGACAAATTATATGGGCTCTCTCGTTCTCTCTCACACTAACGCGCTCTCTGTTTATGCTAAACTGTGGCGCTCTCTTGAGTCTGAAACCTTTTCAACTAACATTTTTACAGTTTGGTCTTTGATAATCACACAGTTTATGACCGATTGACTGAATTGGGTCAGGTATGGGGGTACTTGCAAACCGATCAGTGCTTTGTGTTCAAAAGCAGCCACTGAACAGTGAGCGAAATTGCAGCACACATTCAGTTGAGGGAAGCCTGGGAGAGTTTCGTTTTTGTTTCTTCGGCCAGTGACGTGAGCAGAGCAAATAGAGCAGCGATGGCCCTTGGTGGCATCCCGGGGCCGAAAACTTTTCGCTATTCACATGCACACGACCCGAGCGCTTGCCGAAGCTGAGACCAAAAGTGTAGAAAGGCGTCATTCGCTCGACAGAGTTCTAAGCGATTAGGTCGAAGCAGATTCACCGAGCTTTATTTTCGCACACTAATACACTCTCACTTTTTGGAAGGAAAAGGAATTCGATCGCACTCAGCTGAGTGCTCAGATCAAATAGAACCGATTATTCCTGATCGCCTGATCGCTCAAATGAGTATGTTCATGTCTACTCAAACGCCTTTTTCAGGGTCTGAAGAGAGTTCAACTTTGCAATGCCCTAAGACTTTATTTTTACATTTGCTAGATCCGCAAGAGCCATGAATACCGCATCCGTTTTACCTTGTCTCGAGGTTCACAATTGCGCATTCTTTGAAAATTTAATTTATATGAGATAGCCAGTGGCGTAGCGAGTGGGGGGAGGGGAGGGGGAGAAGTTTTAGGGCGGCAAATTTCAGGTGCAGCAAATAATAACAAAATGTATATTCATTATTCTCTTAAATTAATACATAGTGGTATTCCCTAAGGTTCTTTAGAACCTGATGTTACTTCAGCATAGAAAACGTTGCAAGATTCTGCACTTCAAGATCTAGTAATAAAATAAATATTTATTGAATGCATTTTTGAAAGCTTACGAATCAGTTTAAAGGGATTAAAGATCAGTGGTCTACAATGGACGGAGTCAAAAATGCTGCAGTTTTTAGACCTTGTGTTTGACTTAATCAAAGATGTTGGGGATTCGATATCTTCCACTATTTCATCCAGCTTTTTCCTATCAAGCCCTTGCAATATATTGATTATATCATCATGGGCGTATGCAGGGGGGCGCAGATTCTTTATAGTTCGCGATCCATCGATTTCGCGATATTTTCCGAATTTTTGGGGCGTACAATACTATACTAGACAACTTTTAATTTCTTAGGTCATAATGGCGCCCAATGAGCAGGACCATCTCATGTTCTCTTTCTAAACTTTAGCATCTTTGCCACTGAGATCGAACGGATTGACTTCCACAGATTGGGTATGTTATGTTTCCAAAAATCGTAGTCCAACTCGTCCAATTATATCAGCCAACAGTAAAAACCTCTGCAGGCAGACTACAAAGAAAGTTATTTTGGAGTAAAAAACAGAATCGCAAATTTGCCATCAAACCAGAAAACTATGTTCGAAGTAAATTTTTTTTAATTTTGGTTAAGGAGGTTTGTTAAAACGATTCCGCAGCTTTTGTAAAAAAGTGTTCGCTTCTTAGCTTCTTAAATATCCCACAGTTAAAGAATTTTTTTTCCAATAATACTTAACGATGTCTATGATAGCAACTTTAGCAAAATAATACCCCTCTAACAAATGAGGTCTTTGTCATCCCGATTCAAAATCCTGCATACGTCCCCTTATGTTACAGAAAAGTTTTTAATGCAAAGAGTAAGAAAAACTTAATTTTAGGAAGAAGTTTAAAATTTAGAACGATTCAAGGGGGAGGGGCGGCTAAATCGACTTCCACCCCGGGCGGCATAACCACACGCTACGCCTCAGTTTTCGCAGTGTAGACTTCACTGAACGTGCGGGGATAGCTAATAAAAATCTGATTGTAACAATTGGTTATCTGATTGTCTCAGAGGTTATTTAGTAAATCGAATTCATTACTTTACAAATGCTTTACAAATTGATTTCTTAGACCAGGGGTGCCAAAATGCGCTTACGGCCGCGTGGAATGAAATACATATGCTCAAAACATGTTTAAACAACACAATAACAACTATTGTACAATAAATTTGTGTGTGCGGAAAAGCGCTCGGGCCACTGCGAGTGAGGCAAGTGCTGACTACGCTCAGCAACTTTGTTGTTGCGTTCGGAAGAGAAAGAGGAGAGACATATATGATGTTGTTGTTGCAAGTCTGCAATCGCCAACAACAAAACTTTAGCTAGGAAAGAAGGAGAGCATTTGAATTTTTTGTTTCTTTACGGCTTATGACTCACATCGGCCGTATAAGCGCTAGCTATTTCTTTGCGTCAAGCAACAACAAATGCGTGGCTTGCGAAATGGGTGGGTGTGTTAGTGAGTGTTTTCTTAAAATTCAACAAATTTGCAGTTTTTACCGATTTCCGGACATTATTCGTCAGAATAATGAGAGGAGCTTGGCCCCGTTGGAGGAATCGTCAGAATAAATATCTAAACTTTTTAATTATTTAGTTAAGCAAGTTTCTTTGTAACCAAATAAAATTCCTTTTTTGAAATATGAAAAAAGGGAAATTCGGTAAATTTTTATTTAGCTACATTTCCTTTTTGAAGAACAGTGATAAAATCCGTTAAGCTGTACAGTTTAACTTTCAATATATTTTTCGATTGAATCCCACTCATGTTTCTTGACTAGAGTATCCCATTAGCATGTACCCTTCTTTGTCTTGGCAAGTTGTCATCAAAATGCACTCAATGTGTCATTATTTACAGCTTTGTGCTAATAGTTCTTCTTCTACAGCAGACGGAAAAAAATCACAAAATCTTAGCCAGTTTTCCAGTCTATGCGCAGAAATCAGAGTCAGCTAATTTACATATAAATTAAAACTAAAAATGTGGCTCACAAAAAGACACTCTCTCTCACACTCACACACACACACATGGACCACGTTCATATATGAGGCTAATGTTGATAGCCCAAGCAGTTTGTTAACCTCGTCTCGGTCTCGCCTCATCTCTGGATGTGGCTTTTAAGTTTGCTCGTCCCAACATTCCGTACAAAATTTCATAAATGCCAAGCCAGGACGAAGCTGCAGCGGGATAAGGGCTGTGGCATAAATCCCCTCAGTCGCATAGAGAACGAAAAAAATAGAAAACAACAACAACAACATTAGCCCAGCCACATATGCGACACTTTGTTGCACATGTCCTCGAACAGGACAGAGAAACCGCAAAATGTTTAAATGTCTTTGAAGGGTAGCCAATTTTAGTTTTCGGCGAGGCATTTTGTGCGCTTCAAAGAATTTTAACGGTTCGAATTTCAAATATTTCAGTCAAAACTAAAAACGGTAAAATTTACATGACCCAAACTATTTGTAGATGGCTGGGAGAGTTTTGAACTTCTTTGATGTGATGGGCTGATGTCGATGTGCTTGGCCGATTGATATATCAGATCATTAATTATGTTTTCTATTTCATGTTTTTTGCTGGCAGGCGCCTACTTTCTTGGCAATACACGTACGCGTATTATTTGTACAATTTCACGGTATAGATCGAGTTTTGTGTTTCATGTTTTGGAAATTCGTTTTGGCTACTCAGAGTGTAAGATTTGAATTATCATTTTGTGGCACTGCCTAATGATGATTGTTTGATGATGGTTAATTAGTTTTCTGTCTTTTTTTGATGGAATGACTAGTAGAGAAATGGGGAAAATGTGGCACAAATAAAATTAAATTGGAATGGATGTTAGATTTCAATAAGTCTATGCTGTGTAACACTACAACAAATTTTGAGTAACTTTATATTTGAATTTGAATTAGAATTACACATTTCCCATTTTTAAATTCATTAGTGAACTCCTCTTCCCAGTTTCCCCCTATTCGCATTTTTCTCAATCACATTCTCTCACCTCTCACTAATATAAAACACCTTAAGGCATTTCTCATGGCTCAATCAGTCACAAAATATTCGAGAAGCGGATACAATCGTTTGCTGCATTAACGCATTTTTATCAGCGCAGGCTTTTGATCTCAAGATCTCTTCAGTTGGGCATATCAAATTGAGGCTAAGACATACGCACAGAAGTCAATCAATCAACAAAACCAAATATAAAAAAAAAAATATGAAATGTGACTGCCAATCGATGGTCAGCTGCAAGCTGCATGGGGGATTCTTGGGCCTTCTTAATTAGGGCAAAGTTGCAGTCGAATTCAGTTAGTTGGCACGTCCAAGTGCCAATTAGGTATTTTGTACAATTTTTTTGTCAAAGGTGACAATTACCAGAGTCAAGATACCCTGAAGTATTGACCACAAAGCATTTGGCTTTTTCACAAATTGTTCGCTTTATTTGCTTTTGTGTGTGTTTTGGTTGTGTTCGACAGGCAAAGTTGGAGTTGGAAACGGAGGACTAATCGAAATTAAATGACGTGTGAATGTTGGCAGCTGTTTTGGATGTCGTTGCATAGCTTTCGATTGCTGTCAGCTCCCAGTTCCTCAATTACCACTGGCTTCGTTTCAATTGGCTTTTTTTTGTTGTGTTTGGTATACCCTATGAAATGGGGTAAGTTCCGGTGGCAAAGTACTTGTTACATTGACATTTTTGAATATTCATATCTTTACCATAAAATTTGTATAAAAAAATTGTGTGTGAGATATCGAACTCAAATATATATTCGCAACATCTATAATCTCTAAAATTTTCAAAAAGATCGTTTAATAAAAAGAGGACTAATAAGAATATCACCTTTTGTCATACTATAAATTTGGAGAAAAAAAATATGTGTGTAAGGGGCTATCTCCGCAAAGCGTGCACCAAATTACTTGCGCCTTTTCCGTAAAAATTAGTCAAAACAATCACAAATTTGGGCCAAAAATGTGTGTTTGAACGCCCATTTCATTTCATATTGTGTCATTCTGTAGAACGGGACATTTTATGATAGAAAAATTAAACATTAAATTCATTTAGAAAGCAGCGAAGCGCCTCTGGTATGTACCAGTATTATATATTTAAGATCGATGGCTGTTAATAAATAAAATATGGTGTCTACTTTTAGACGTTTTCTTAAATGCAAAAACGTTTGTCATATTGATGGGGCCAGCATGCAATGTGAAAAACGATAGTAACAAGTTTGAACATCGAGGTATTCTCATATCATAGTACTATCGAAAATATCTTTTAAAAAAGAACAACAAATTAGAAAAAACAAATATTTTAAGTCCATATAATCCAAGAAATTCAAAGAAGAAATGAAAAATATTCAGGTAATTCTAAAAATAAGACATTTTTATTTATTTGTACAAAATTTAGTTTGCTCCGTTACATCGGTACAACACAATTATAGATAGTATCGATAGTGCTATCGATGTTTTTACAAACACTACTGTCTGTTTACATTATGTTAATACGCTAGCATATTGTTTGTGCACAGTTTATAAACATAAAGGAAGGCTATTTAACGGTTATACCTCTGAGTAACGGGTATTTCGAAGTCGGGCAGTTCCGATTTTAACTCACTTGAATAAGATTAAAAGAAAAAAATTGTTTTGTTTCGACTTGAGCGTGCAAATCTTTCTAACGTAAATCTTCCCTACAATTCGTAACAAGTTCTATCACTTTGCTTTTGAACTGATGATACTTGATAGTCATTACCCGAATCTCACAATATATTTGATAATCCGTACCCGAAACTCAGAACGCGATACTCAATATACTCAATACTTAGTTCTCAATACTGAACAGCGCACAATTTCATACGAAAATACACTTTTTTCAAAAAAACAACAACGTTCACAAATAAACAACACGCTTATAAAACGCTGCTGTGACATGTATAAAACGCATCAAAGTAAGCATTTTATAATCGAAAAGCACCTATCTTTATAAGCTTAAAATAGACGATTGCAAAACGTGTTTTATAATTCATTTTTATATACTTTCCACAAGCTTTATAAATACGGTTACAAAACACATATTGTTAGTGAAATAATTAAGCGATTAATAATTATAGACTTTAACTGCAAGAAAGCATTGTTACTTACGAAGAATGACAGTGGCGATAGTGAAGGCTCGAATGCACGACTTGTCCGCAGTAAGCCTCAATTTCGAGTTAAACTATTTGCACACATCCAAAATCAACTCAATAGTTAGTAAAGCTTAGCACATTAGAATGCACTGAAATTTTAATATTTACACTTTGAATTTAATATTTTCACCATTGATTTAGCGTTAAATATGGAATTCGTAAATATAAAGTGTGTTACACTTTAATTTTTTTTTAATATGAAAAATTTTTGATTTAAATATGAAATTTTTTTATTTAAATATAAAAAAATATTAAAATTTTGTTTGTTTTATTATCTTTGTATATCCATTTGTTTTGTTCTGAATCAAGAGCGGGAGCCATTGGAGCCACTTCCAACCCAGTTGGGCTCTGAAAAGCAAGAATTTATAATAGAGATTAAATTTAAAAATGTTTACTTACTGTGGGATTCGAACTCGGAGCCATTGGTCTTGAACACAACTGGAATGCTGTCTCTCTCTACCGGTTGAGCTATTCCGCGCGCTGATGGCAAAGCGTCTAGTACAATACTTGTATAGAATTGAATTTACCATCTGCCTAAAAACATGAGACCACTTGTAATTCTCAAGTTCGAATTCCGCAGATTATTCATTTATAAGGGACAAAGAAAATTTGGTCATTAAATGTGTTTATATTTAAATCAAAGAGCAAATTAGTTGATTTTAATACGAAAATTGCATAGTAAAATTAAATATGATTATATTAGTTTTTACTATGCCATTCTTTTAGTTTACAATTAAAAAATATAGAAAACGAGAAAGGCAAAGCTAACTTCGTCTGTACCGAAGTTTTAATACACTTGAAATAGCTTGTCTCAACGGTTAGCGACTTCGACCCAACTTCGCATATCAGCTTAAAAACATGACATATTACCCATGACCGTGTTTGAGAGCGGTAATATTGAGAACAAACCAGTTTTTCTCACTAAAACCCATTTTTCGAACGAACATTTGTATGGCAGCTACAAGAAGTAGTCATCCGATCCGGTCGGTTCCGACATATTAGCAGCGTGCAGTAAAAAGAAGATTCTGTGCAAAGTTTCAGCTCGATAGCTACAAAACTGAGGGACTAGTTCGCGTAGAAACAGACAGATGGATAGACGGACGGACAAAGTTTAATCGACTCAGCTCGTCATGCTGATCAAGAATATATATACTTTATGTGGTCGGAGATGATTCCTTCTATGCGTTGCAAACTTCTGGGCAAAATTATAATACACTTTTCAAGTGTATAAAAATATTTAAAAATATAATGTGATAGAGACCGGCAGCCCTCTGCCCTATATTAAACTCCTAATAATTTCAAATTTGTGCATATAAAGCGCTCCCAATGAAAACCACTACCACACCGTGTGCTCTCTGGCACGATCTCTTTTCCGTAACTTTTCCGTGCTTTTTCTTGTATTCAGTTTTAATTATGGCAGTGTTCAAATTTTTCATCGAGAAGGAAAGGATTATCAGTTCGTGAAGTGGAACTTATAATTGAGAACGAATGGTCTTAAGATGGTGAAATCGAACCACAAACACAATTTTCAAACGAATCGGCCCTTGCCGCCGGATAACCTGGACGACATGAAAGAAGATGTCCCGGACGTCCACATGTTATATGATGATGCTGGACCTGGACCTAACAAAACTGCTGGTGGCTTGGAAAGTGTCACTAATATTTGTGGTTCCGTCGAAATGCACGTTGATCACCCGGACGCCGACAATGACAACGACGACAATTTATTTCGATGCTGAAATGGTCAATGCCTGGAAGCTCTTTTGCGACATTCGTAGTCACCAGCGCTAAAACGCAACGAAATATAAGAATGGCTAAATATAGCAATTGAAGAAGATGGGACTATTCGAATTCCGCAACATTGTGACCGTTTCGTTGCTGCAAAGTGAGGTAGTTACATACCATCGTGGTCCCAAAACTCAAGACACACCAGCTCAAAAACGATTGAAACTGGATAATGTTGACCACAACATTGAGAAGGGGACAAAACGCATTCGTTGTCGCCACTGGGCCTCTCACACCATCTACTATTGTGCCAGGTGCAAAGAGGCAGTGCATCCGAAATGTTTCTTCTTACAATTGTTTCAACTAAACTTTTCCCAGAAATAATATTGTATTCATTAACGCCGATGGGTGCGAAAACGGACCACCCCTCCACAGACTATGGGTAGAGATAGGGGGCTAAATTTTTGTGCGCGGAATATGAGTGCCATTATGGCATCCCCCACTAAGTTTCAACCTTTTTTTTCCACTAACAAGGGAGCCGGCGTTAATGGGTTGAAGAAAAATTTTAACTTGTTCGCTCTTCAAGAATGACAACGAGAAAGAGATACACAATTTATTTTTTGCCTTTGCTCAAGGTTAACTTTTTTGTGCCTGCCTTGACAGCTGCATCTGCCTAGCACTAAAAGATCAGAAGTTTTGCCAAGAGAGCGAGAGAGAGTGAGCACGATTTTCTCTCGGTGGCCAAAACGACATGCGCAAATCGCTTACCATAGCAAGTGTTTTGTAAATGTCGTAGGCTGCCATGCCAGTTGTTATTTTAGTGCTTTGACTAACAGTCCAAAACTTATATAGACTTTTCAAGACCAATGTTATTTTGATTTATCGTTATATCTATATCACTTATCCGATTGGTGTGAAATTTTGATACAATATAGAATTGAAATAGAGGAGAGCTTTGGTATTAAAATGTGAATTTCTTTAGTTTGAATAGTTTTATTCCCCCAGTCAAAACGACCTTACAATAATATGAAAATTGCTGCTTTCATATTTCTTTAAGTATTAAATGAGTAAGGCTGCCTTCACACTGTTCGACACATGAGACATGGTAGTCAAGTAGTCCTGCTTTTTGTTATGTTTTAAATTTAAATAGTTTGTCAAATTCATAGAATTTCATGGGATAATGTAGGCCTACTATAATATCCTAAACCCAACAAAAGGGTATTCCCTACTTCGACTTTGGTTCCTGGATTATGCATTGTGTATTCAGTGTGTCGTTTTTTGTGGTTTTTATCAATTTAGTTGTTATTTTGTTGGTTATTTTCAGGCACCAGCAGGCAACCATAAATTATGACGATTGTCAATGCCGTTGACGATTACATTTACGATTACCAACTGCCGTTTTGTAGCAGCTTTCATAAATAAACATTCCCATAAGCTCAGGTTGACGGACTTTCACGCCTGATTCTCACATATTCTCATAAATTCATCATTTTCATATATTCATGTGTGTTCCCAGACATGTTGAACATTTAATTAATGTTTAAATAATTTAAGCGATGGCTTCCTTTCTTAAGCTGCTGCTGTATGCGAAGTAGCCCCAAGTGATTTAAAGACTGTGAGAAGAAGAGCGATCGATCAATCGATCTTTTTTTGTTTTTTGTGCCACTTGCGTGTATTTGATTAAAATTTGCTTAATTTATTGTTGCTGCTTTAGTGGCAGTTGAACTCGTGTATAAATTGTTCAATTTTATGGCTGATTCGTTATGGTTTTGGTCTTTATTTTTGGTTATTGTTGTTGTTAAAATCTTTTTAAGACTTATGGATGATAAGTACAATAATTGGTAAAAGGGTGGGAGAATGAGGTCACACAATTGCAATACCAATTTAGTATGCAAAAGCAAAAGTAAATTTTTCTTACGGAAATCTGGCCTTACAGTTCACAACTGTTTCCAACTGTTTCATCTACAACTTTCAGGCCTGTTCCCGTTTCCGAATTCGATTGATCGAAATTGGTAAGAGCTGTGATTTCTAAGAGACGATTAAAGAATTCGGGCGAATTTTTTGTCATCAAGAGGGTGGAATTAAGGTAAATGCGGCTTAGAAGTTAAAGCCGAAAAACACAGTCGGTTTTTGGAAGCAAGTATATTGAACTACTCCGATTCCGCATGATTTGATCGGAATTGAAAACGGGAACAGGCCTGTTTGCCTTCTTTATTTGAGTCAAGTCGGAATTTTGAATTTGTATTTCATTCATTTAAATTTTTTCTTAGAAATGGATTTTTTGAATTTTAGAATTTTATCCATCCTGAATGCACAATATTTGTATTTATTTGAAGTAAGCATATTCTTATTTCATTAGTAAAATATCCTACAATTTTCGGAAATTGATTAATGTATGCCGACTCAGATCAAGATCAATATTTGTAGGTAGTTTGTTTGGATCAAGGTGAAGTAATCAGCACAGCTGCTCAGTTTCGATTTTGTCATACTTTTTCCAGCGTTTCGACACTGGGCGCAGTCGTGGCTGTAGTCGGCTGTTTTTGGGAGGAGGAAGTAAAATCTAAAAAAAATCGAATGGGGTATCGTTTTACAGGTTTTTTGGTGCTCAGACTTTATTTTTGGCAATATTTTTCCGATCGGGTTGGTGGGCAGTCTATAGGGCTACTTCTACAACTAGTCCTGGCCGAGTTTCGTTAAGATCAGTAAATTTTTAGATGTAGCTAGCTGTAGGACGGACATAAAAAGTGTTTATTTTTAGTCGGTCTCTCTTTTATTACTCACTTTAACTTGTACCTTCATAAAACACGCAACTGCTGAAAAGGGACCAAAATCAGCCTCCGTACAGCTGAACAACGTTCATGGAACCTTCAAAACTGTACATTTCCGAACTAAGTTTTTAATTGAAAACTGTTTGTGTTTCTGCCGGTCAGATTTTTATTCTGTGCAAGTGTGCAAGTGTAACTGTAATGTTGTCTTTTAGGGCTCCAATTGTGGCTGGCTTGTTCCTGCACATAAGAGTCTGGAGGGGTCAAATCACATGTTCACGTCTTACAATTGGTCCATGGTTTCACGAGCCGTGTGACACGTGGCACCGTCTTATTGAAACCACAGGTCAACCAAGCACAATTCTTCCCTTATGGGCAAAAAAATGAAGGAACTCATCGCACGGTATTTTGCTCCATTGACTCTAAATTTTCGATTTTTACTATATTTGAAAAAATACGGTCCCTGGCCCACAAACCGCACCAAACAGGACATTTTCAGGGTTCATTGGCAGCTTTTCCACCAAAATCGGCAATTCTGTGTGTGGAGTGCTCTTTGCAATCAATGAGAGATTTTTTTCGCCTGCTTTGCTCATGTGTTTTCTTGAGACACTGCTGGGCAGAATTTGTGGAAAGTGTCTTCTAAGCATGTGTGTGTGCCTTAATAAACTATAAGTGTGTATCCATGTATGTATGCTTTTGTAGAAGGCATAACAATACATCGACACAGTTGATTGTTGTTAATTAGCCTATAATAGCATCAAGAATTATAAATTTTCCTGAGCCTTAAACTCTTCCAAAATAAAGAATATGTACTTAAAGGTGGTCAGAAAACTCGAAAAGTTACACACAACTGTATGAATGGAAAGTGAGCGGAAAGTATTGTTCCGGAAACGTATATTTTTTAGTAAAGTGCATATTTTTAAATTTATACCCCTAAATTTTACAACTAATTTATAATTATTATATTACAAAATACCATAAATATATATTTTAAAAAACTATAAAAATTAATAATATAAAAAATAAAATTTTAAACCGTTATATTATTTTTTAACCTAAATAATAAATTTACGGTCTTAAATAATAAGTTAAAATTCTTTCTCCTGGCAGCAATGTATATTATTGGCCCCAAACTGGGGCGTTTGTAGGGAAAAATCTTGCTTTATTTTCCATCCGATTGACTTGAAAACTTAGAAGCAGGCACCCGAAAAGAAAGTTGTAAACAAATAATGCAGAAAATAATTTGAATGATATTTCGTTATATTAATAATAAATTTTTTGGTGGAGTTGGAGGGAAAAAAGCAGTGTTGTTTCCCGGGCTTTATATTATTATATCTAATATTGTTTTGTTCTATACTGTTGAAGGCGCAGCGAAGCGCGTCGGGTTATTTGCTACTCTGTTATATACAAACTTTGGCAGGAACACAATTAGGGTGTTCACTTTGTTGAGCACTTAGGCACTTGGACAGGTTTGCCTGACTAAATTGTGAACTCTGTGCACGAAATTTCTGCAAAATTGCGTTTGACATTCCGCCTATTATGTTTTCGAGTTTTAGTGAGAAAAAAATTATATAGATAAAAAATGCCAACTAAAAGCATTAAAGATATTCTTCTGGAATGGAAAGCAAGCGAATTATATCAATTATTCTAAACAAAATATGGGCACACTGTTTGGGCACAAGTGCCCGACTTTTTCGTAGTCAGGGTCTGGGTCGAGCAAGCTGTGCACAATTTGTTCAGAGTAAATTGTTGTTGGAAATGCTTACACTTTTCCCCAAGTGCCTATGTGCTCAACAAAGTGAATACCCTAAATATTTTACAACAGTGCTTGAGCGACTTTTGTTACTTGTTTTTCTTAGGCTTAAAAATATAGATATATATATAGTCGGTTTAAAAATACCGTTTGAGTTTGATTTTCCTTATAGGAACCGATTTTCACAAAGTTTTAAAGCTCTTATGCTATAACGAAAGTGTTTACTGACTAGTTCCAAAGTGGTTTGGAACCATAACAAATTTGATGTATTTGCTGGTGAAATAGAACTAGATATTTTTCTTGTCAAAGACCATTCACAAACCTGTTCAAAAGTTGACTCCGGGTCCAAGGCAAATCAAATTATAAACTTTGACTTAGAAAAACTTTGTTATAGAAAACTAATAGCATGCGATGTCGATGTCTTTAGTTTATAATTCCGATTTTCTCTTCTCTTATCCCAATAATGATCATCCGAATAACAGGGATTGCATATTTTAGCACAGTTGCCCCCACGCTATGCAGCATACTCTAATTGCCATAATCCATTTATAAGGCAACTTTTCCATACAATGCACAACGACCCCGTCAACGACAAGAGAATAAATAATAATACAAAAATAGACGAGAGGAAAATGGAAAAACAAACAACAAAAACATATATACATAAGCCAGACACAAAAAGGCAGTTGTTGCAATATGACAAGGCTAGTAAATGAATAAGACTGGCCAAGTCAAATCACCCTCTCGCCCTCCCCCCCGGACGACCGCCCGCCGCCTGCAGTAAAATGATACAAAGAAATGCGAGACGACTTTTGCCGTTTCCTATGAAAATCCTTTTTATTAGTGCGATAAAAGGCAGCAAAAACATGGAAAGCGATTTGCATTGCCTACTTTGCGGCGTCTTTTATTTATTTTTTCGCTGGAATTGTACATGGACAAGGCTGCGCTTATTATAATTTCCCTTTGTGCATTAGCCTGTCCCGCACTCCCCACTGTGCACAGTGGGCCAAATGGATGTTTGCTGTAAGCTCATGTTTTTTATTTTGTTGGCACTTGGGGTCGCTTAATTTTGTTATAAGATTTCGCGGTTATTTCCAAAAACTTTGCGCACGTGTTGCTTTAATAAGCCACCCCCCCCCCCCCTCCCAGCCAAAACAAATTACCCTCAAAATTTAAAGAATTTTGTACATTTCTTTTGGGGGAGTTTCGGTTTCATTTTGATTTTTGTGTTTATCTTTTGAGTTTTTATTAAAATGAGCGGAAATTATGACAAATAAATATCCGCTTACCATTCGTAAAGGTCTTTGTTTTTTTTTTTTTTGTATGGAAATTGCAATTTAATCACTTGGAATTTGTCGATTTCTAGTTTGGCCTACAGCTGTCAACTTGAAGCATTTGGTAAATACAGACAGAGAGAGAGACAAAAGCTCGCAGACTGATATAATACGATAAACTAGGCAAATTGATAGAATTGTTGACAATGTTGTAGTTGTAGTTGCAGTCTGGTTTTACTGTTTGTTTACCACGTAATATGGAAACATGTGTGCAATCCTACGCTTATCTACGTTGTCAATAAAATACCGAGAGATATGTGTGAAGCTATTCTATGACATACTCACAAATGCATTTGCTTATTATACTTTTCACTCAGAATAGGCAAGTTTTGCTTCCGCAACAAAGTTGTTGGCTTTGAAGTTGGCCGCCTCAATTAGCTTTACACCTTTCAACTTCTTGACTTTTGAGGGGAAACCTACACAAAGGAATGTACCTGAGCCTGAGATGAGTTCCAAAGAAACAGAATATGTTTAGAGGTGGCTACGTGAGGAGATGGAAGTGGGACTCGCTGATGCTTTTGAAAATCAAGGAAGAAAGTCGGTCAAGTTCGACTGTAATGTACTCTGTACAGCGAACTTATTTTTGGTCCTAATTTGACCAATAGGTGACGCCACTTTTCGAAACTGACCAATCGATGGCACCACAGCTGTGACCATTTCAAAACTGACAAATAGATGGCGCCACTACTGTAACAGACTTATGGTCATAGCTTAAGAATAGTTCATCCGATCTTAGCCATTTCTTCAGCAAATCGATAAATAATGCTAATTACTAACTATCTGTAACCTTCAAAATGGCTATATCGACTCAGCTGTTGATCAAGAAAATATATACTTTATACGGTCGGAAATGATTCTTTCTCTTTATTCTTTCTTAACTTAATATACTCTGTGTACCTTTGGTACAGAATATAATTAATGAGACAAATTGTTATAATCTATTCATAGGCTGTGCATACGAACACACACGCAGAGCACTATCCACTAGGCTTTTTCCATTTCAAATGGGTTGCTCTATTTCTTTCTTTATGTTATTTTAAATTAGTTTTTTATTTATTTATTTATTTATTTTAATTGTAGCTTCGTCTAAAAGACATAGCTACAATATAATAGAATATAAAGAGATACAAAGTAAGGTGGTAGAAAACATTAAGAGCAAATAAAAGAAACTCCTTCCGATCCGGTGGGGGTAATTTAGTTTGTCGGTATGACCAGCTACGCCCCTGCTCGCAGCATTAATGATCGGAAGGAATTTCAAAAAAACACTAGAAGACCTAAACCCTTCGTCGGAAAGGTTACCACTGAGAAGACGAAAGATACCATTGTAATCCCTACACAGAATGCGAAATGGACAGTTAGAAGCATATAAAGAAGAAGCAACAGGAAGCCTCAAGGAAATATAGTTTCGTGTTTGTCTTGAAGGGACATTAAAGTTCACGCGCCCGAGTAAGTACTCAGCGTCTATATTATCCTTTATAAGTTTGTTTAAAAACATTATACCTAACATAGTTCGTCTATGCTCAAGTGACGGTAAGTCTAAAAGCTTAAGTCTGGAAATATAAGGAGGAAGTCTTAACTGTGGGTCCCAACCCAGGTTGCGAAGAGCAAACAAAAGGAACTGTTTCTGACAGATGGGTTGCCCATATTCGACGGACCCATGTTTTTTTTAAAAAATCAAAGAAAAAAATAAAAATTTGGCGGTTGGCAATCTTAATCATTTAATTTGTTCCAAGTAGATTTGTTTACATCAATTTTTGAATATGATATCTCTCAAATGGCCGCCTCTGGCGTTGATGGCGTATTGTGCCCTTTTTGCAGCATTTTCCATCGATTTCGCCAACATTTCGGCCGGAATAGCGGCTATTTCTTCACGAATGTTGTCCTTGAGCTCTTCTACGGTCCTTGGCTTGTTAACGTAAACCTTTGACTTCAAATATCCCCACAAGAAGAAGTCAGGCGGCGTCAAATCGGGCGAACGCGGTGGCCAGTCCAAATCACCACTTTTCGACATCAAACGGCCCGGAAACAATTTCTTCAGAAAATCGATTGTTATGCGACTTGTGTGCGGTGGAGCGCCGTCTTGTTGAAACCAGAACTGCCTCATACGCTTTCGACGAATAATTGGCATTACAAAATTGGTCATCATGTCGCGATAACGCTCCTGGTTGATGGTAACAGCATGGCCATTTTCATTTTGGAAGAAAAACGGCCCAATGACCGTTTTCGCACTAACGCCGCACCAAACTGTGACTTTTTCGTCATGAAGAGGCACTTCTTGAATCTCCTGAGGATTTTCAGTGGCGTAAATACGGCAATTTTGCTTATTTACGGTCCCATTCAATGTGAAATGTGACAATTTTATAATTTTTTAAAAGCACGTTGAGTTTTCACAATTGACTTGTTCTGTTGAATGTAAATTTCAACTATTTCAGAGCGCTCGCGTGGCGTGTATTGTTCCATGGTAAAAATCTGCTTGGACTGACGCTTCAAACGCGGTATGTCATTAAGCGATCTGACATCTCTGTCAAAAGTTATGGCGTTGCCAGATGGGTCCGTCGAATATGGGCAACCCTGTACACGAACCAAACTCCAAAATGGGTCTCACCAGGGATATAAACAAGAGCTTGGTCGTGTATGGATCATTGAACTCCTTAGACCAACGTTTAATAAAACCTAGCAAGCCCATAGCTTTGTTCACAGAAAGTTCAATGTGAGTGCCAAAAGAAAGTTTATGGTCTAGGGCAGAGATGGGCATGCACACATATCGTCACACTTTTCACACGCATACAATTTGCGTGCACAACATTCGTGTTCTATAAATAGCTTTCAATGCTTATAGCGTACGTGTGATTTTGTGCAATGCACGTGTGCATAGGGACGTCGCGACGCGCCCATCTCTGTTCTAGGGTAATACCCAGATCATGGAAAGATTCAACTCGTTCAAGTTGATAAGAATTCAATAAATAGTTCATCAGAAAAGGGGTTCTACGATAAAACGTCATTGATTTACATTTGTCCCTGTTTAAATGCAACAAATTGTAAGAGCACCACGTATAAATAGAATTCAAATCAACCTGAAGCAAAGCTGAATCGTTGGGCGAGTTATGGCTCAGAAATATTTTTAAGTCATCTGCATACATTAATGCACGAGAATGCTTAATTACATTAGGCAGGTCATTAATAAATAACACGAAGAGAAGAGGTCCAAGATGGCTACCCTGAGGAACTCCAGAGGTCACAAATACCGGATAAGAGGTGCAACTATTAAATACAACTTTCTGAGTTCTAGACTGGAGATAGGATTTAATCCAATTAAGAAGCCCCAGCGGAAATCCCAACAGACGCAATTCCAGAATCAGAATACAATGAGGGACACTGTCGAAAGCCTTACTAAAATCGGTAAACATAACATCTGTTTGTTCACCTTGAGTGAAACCATGAATCACTGAAGAAGTAAATTCTAGTAGGTTAGTAGTAATGGATCTGTTTTTAACGAATCCATGCTGGTTCGGTGATATAAAAGGAGAACAGGAATGTTGCAACTGAGATGTTATGATTTGCTCAAAGAGTTTGGGTATTGCAGACAGTTTCGCAATGCCCCTGTAGTTAGAAATGTCAGACCGTGAACCCTTTTTATGTAAGGGAATAATGAAGGATTCTTTCCATGGAGATGGAAACTTAAACTGTTCAAGTGATTTGGAAAACAAGATGTGAATAGGGTAGGCAAGCAAGTCTGCGCATTGTTTTAGGATGCATGATGGCACATTATCTGGGCCAGGAAAAGGTTAGGTTTTAATGAAAGTAAACCATTTAGGACAGAAGAAAAAGATATCGTGGGGCTGCGTATGAAATCATACGAGGAAATAGGATAAGAATAGCCATTGCTGGCATCGGACGACGAGTAGGTTGATTGAAAGAATTTTGCGAAGAGATTCGCAATATCAATATCAGACGAGGCATTTTCGTGTTTATAGAACAGGGAAGAAGGTAAGGTATTGGAACGACGTTTGGTATTAACGAACTGGTAAAAGCTCTTTGGATCGTTACAAAAATTACTCTGTACACGAGAGAGATAATTTTTATAGCATATACGATTTTGGGCTTGAAATTTTGCCCTAGCAGTAGAGTACTTGGAGAAGTCCGTTGCTTTTCCAGATCTTTTGTAAGTTTTAAATAGACGAGACTTCAAATTTTTTAAGTGTCTAAGGCTTGCACAAGTCCATGGAACATTTTTCTGAGTGCTTCTTACAATTTCCTGAGGAATGGAGATATCAAAAAGCTCGTAGAGTTTAGAATAAAACAGATTGGTGGCAGCTTCAACACAATGAACTTGATTAAGATATGACCAGTCAGTATTAAGCAACAAATTGTTCAAAAGATTGAAATCTGTTTTCCTAGTATTTGCGGTATTTGCATTAGATTACGGTTTATCCGTAAGTTAACCCCAAGCATAGAATTTCTTACAGACGCTCACGCCACCATCTCTAGTTCCATTCGACGTGGTTTCGTTTATTGATCGTTAAAAATGATTTAGACCTGACAATGAGACATTGTTAGGAGCTCGCCGAGGAGCTCGTAAAGCTTGCGGTTTTCGGTTTCCTTCACACTTTTGCCTTGGTAACAATTTGCAAATAAGAAAAGAAAAAAAAAAAAACACAAATTAAAATCATTTTGCTGCTGCTACTGTTTTCTGTCTTTGTGGTTTTTGAGGGTTTGCCAGCCGCTAGCAACATGTTGCTGGCAACATAATTTCTTCATTTGTCAGCAACATGTTGCACAAGTTGGTTAATGTTGTCGAAACACGAGAAAAGCTTGTAAACTGTCTGGAGCAGCAAGATGACTCTTTGTTGTTGTTGTTGTGGTGTATTTTTGGCAGCTTCAGGTCTGGGAAAGAACTTGCACGCACACACAAGCAACAACAAGAACGAACTGAGTCGGCTTTTTGACTTTGGCCTTTTTTTTTAGTTTATTTTTTTTTTTTTGCATGCGGAGGCTCTCACTTTGAATTTTTTGTGTTCCTGCATTTGTTGCACGCTTAAATGTCTTCTAAGTGGCGTAAATCTTAAATTGTTGCCCCAGGCTTGTGCTTGTGTGTTGTTGTTTTTATGGTTTCAGGACTTTGATTTGGCCAGACAATCGTCGCAGATTTGTCGGGGGATTAGTTTTAGTTGGCGATTTGCTGACTTTTTTTTGCCAATCATTTTGTATGCAAATTTTGAGACGGAGCTCTAATATATAATCCAAATTTATTTAATGAGGTTTGGCAGACGAGTTGGAGTTGGTTTTTTTAAATTTCCTGTTGTTATTTCGCCTGTCTGTCTAAAGAATATATTTGGGTTTTTTATATATATTTTCACAAATTTCTTATCTTATTTTGGGTTGTAGGAACCGCAATAACTTCAATATATCAAATCGAACAAAATGATTGATTGTTGTCAATAGAAATTAGCAGTTCAAGTGTTGCATAACAATCCATTTCAAACATCCCCAACAAACTTCCGCCCCCTCGCTCGCGCTAGAGAGCAAAAGCAGCTGTCAAAGGCGACGACGCACAGTGGTAGGAAAATCGAATGTAATGGGCAATATGTAAGCCCGTGGAGGTTATATAAACTAAAGAAATGAACAGATGCTGGCATTTTAAACCATATATATGTCGATTTATTTGGTCAGTTTTAGTAGCAATATGCAAAAACTTTCACGATCTTTGCTTAACCAATAAATTGCAGAAGTAGCTTTTCCCTTTTTTACATTTTTCATCATGCATCATAGACGGTATTTAACAGGACTGCGAACTGAACCTTGTAAAGCTACTGTCAACCAAACGAAAACCCGGACACGATCTCTATTACTTCCAACTGAACCATTGTGAGGTGTAAAAAAAATTTTGTTAGAGACGGAAGATCTATCTTAGACACCAGTATTTTGCGACTCCTTTTACTAAGAGCAACTAAGATGAAGTAATGTCTTCTCCCCTTGCTCACACTTAGAACTTATGCAGAAGACATTGTGTGCGACGACTAAGCATGCTGCATACCTGCCATGAGGCAGTGCGCCGACCAGAACTGAAATGTTATCCCAACTTTGGCGTAAAAGAACATCTTTAATTTCGGTACGGAAGATTTGGTACAAGTTAAGTTTAATTTCAGCGTCACGAGACGATGATATCATGCATATTTTGTGTTGTTGTTTTAGCGGAGTGTCCCAGGGGTAGAGTAGTGATAGTGAGGGTAAGGAGATGGGAAACTGGGGGAAAGTGCAGGTGACTTAACAGTTTCTTGACAGTGACTAAACAATGGCTAAACAGTGACTAAACAGTGACTTGACAGTGACTTAACTGCGACTTGAGAGTGTCTTGACAGTGACTAAGCATTGACTTGACACCGTCTTGACAGTGACTTGAAATTACCTAAACAGTGACTTGAGCGTGACTAAACTGTTACTAAACAGTGAATTGACAGTGACTAGACAGTGACTTGACAATCACTTGATAGTGTCGAAACAGTGACTAAACAGTGACTTGACTGTGTCTAAACTGTTACTTGACAGTGTCTAAACTGTGACTTGACAGAGACTTAACAGTGACTTGACAGTAACTAAACAGTGACTTGACAGTTACTTAACAGTGAATTGACAGTGACTTGATAGTGTCTAAACAGTGACTAAACAATGCCTTGACATTGACTAAAGAGAGACTTATCAGTAACTAAATACTGACTCGACAATGACTAAACAGTCCTTAAACAGCTCTTAAATTCAGTATCATTTTCCACATCAAAGCCTCGTGAGTGTTAACGACACTCACACCTTTTTTTAAAAGATTTTTTCCCTGAAAAATTCCAAAAATAAGAAATTATTCTAAATAGGGCGATTTCAATTATTGTATGATTTTCCTAAATATAGGAAAACAATTTTCTTCCCCTTTTGATCCCTTTGATATAACAAATTCATATTATTAAGGATAGGGCTGATATTTCATCTCTTTTTGTGTACCCTTCCTACTTTGTCTTCGAGCTTAGATCCATCCATTAGCTAAGTCCGTAAGGTAAGTTATCCCAGACGTGTCTACAATAAATTTTGACATCATAAAGTTCCTGGAATGACGTTGTGTGTATACAGTAGTCTGTAATGGCGGAAACCGTGATTTGGTGGTTCAGTATGGTTGAGTGTTCTGAGTTACTCTAGTTCCAGACTTTAGACTATCTTAATCCTCGGGCCGTAGTGCTCGCCAACTGTTTAGATATCAATTCTAGAGGAAGAAGATAAAATATGGTGTTTAGTGCTTCATACATATTTCAACAGTTCGCTGTACTGTGCGTAAAGTGCTCAGAACTGATGGTTTTCCCAGTGCTGGTATGGAACGTACTGTGGCTGTGTAAAGCCAGTGAACAATTGCTGGGGAAATGCTTACATAAAAGAGGGCGAAGGATGGACTAACAAATGAGAAACATAATTTGAAAGATGAGCTTTCCAACTTGATTTTCGCATATGGAAATAAAATCTGAGGAATTTCTTAAATACAAAATTTTTGAAATCAAACAAGGCAAGAAAATTTGATTTTTTTCAGTATATTGAAGGAATTTGAGATAATTTTCATGTGCTGAACACGAATCTGTTTTCGGAAATGGTCTATTACGTAAAGAGTTTTTTGTAATTTGAGCGTATTTTGCCCCTTGTTAGACACGTTTTGTGGGGAACATACACTTTTATTTTAACTCTCTTATATAATATTGTAAAGTACTATTTCGGAACTTTAAAATAAACTGTCCCTAAGAGCTCTACGATTTTTGTAATCAAAGATATACCATTTTGATTACAAAACATTTGAAGACACACATTTTGATCCGCATTTTGAAAAATACTGGACCTTGTTACCTAATGTTGTTATCAGAATTTAGAACAATGTTTTGAATCGTAAGCTGCACTTGTGGTGCCGTACTGACCAAGGCGCAAATTTATTTGGACTGACGCTTAACGCGGGTAAACCTCGTTCATTAAAACTTAAAAGTTACTAGGTTGCCAGATTTCAAAGGTTTAAATGGCCCACACTGTACAATACCGATTCGAAAAATTGAACAAAAAAACCGTTTAAGATATGGTCCAGTGCGATCGTTAGATCGTTAAATGCATCAGTACTTTCACCTATCAAAATTCAAATCTAATCTCTTTCGTTAGTTCTTCGTGGTTTGGCAGAAGATTAGTAATAGCGCAAAGAGGAGATCAAACAGTGAGAGGTTAGTAACGACCACTCTGGTTGACAGACCGTTACCCAGCTGAGTTGCTGGGAAAAATACATTTTCGTAAATGTATTAGCGAAATTTTCTGTATAGGATGGATCAAATAGTTTTTGAAATCGTATATTTTCAGATAATGAAATCGTATTTTTTTGATAATGAAATTTTCATTTCAATTATTATTCGCAAGGCTTATTAAAGGCTGTATTTTCGACCAAAATAAACAACATTTGAAGATTGTTCATTTTCTTTTGATTGGCAAGAAAATATTTGAAGATTTTCAATTTTACCTTAAGTCAAATAAAACAATCATCAAATTTGAAACGCACTTCAAGCAGAGTGGGGATTTTTTAACTTGATTGAATGTGGAAAACTAATAGTTGATAAACTTAACTTTTTAGAATGATTGAAATTTATTCATGACTAAAAATCAACTTTTAGAATGATTGAATTTTTTTGACTAAAATGAACTTGAAAAAATCAACTTGATTGAATATTCAACTTGACTAAATTCAACTATTTCAAAGTTGATTTTACTAGTAAATATTTTTAGTTAAGTACACTCCGTAACATAATAGTTCAGACTTTGTGGTAGGTGAGTTATTTAAACGTATTGGGACTTGAATCGCGAAAAGATGGCAAAAAAAAAAAATATGTGAGAATGAAAAACGTTAATGGCAATTAAGCGGAAAATAATGCCCGGATCAATGTATAAGCACAATTCATGGATAATGGATCCCCATGGTAACAAAACCGTTAAAAGCTTAAGAAATTGCTTTTAAGCCCCGAAATGACCACACCCAACTACATATTTATACATGATTATGGCAATATTAAACGGCGGTTAATACCATTGAGGTGGCCGGTTACCATTACCAATGGTACAAACTATAGTCAAGATCAGATCATAAAGAATGTTTCAAACCACTTTCCGTTAAATCATTAAATCGCAGAAAAATACCAAAGACGATCAGAAAACGTTATATTGTCAAACAAACTTTACCTTCAACCAAGCGGAAAATCATGCCAGGATGAATGTATAAGCGCAATTCACAGCTAACGGATCTCCATGGTAACAAAACCGCTAAATGCTTAAGAAACTGCTTTTCAAGGCAACAAATGCTTTCCATGCTTACTTTTCAAATGGCTTATAAAATTTGACGAGCTGGAATGATGTCCCCTTATCCGCATTTGGCATCGAGTACATAATGCCGACTGCGTCCGTCGATAACGACTCATCTTTTTGGGAAAATTTTCCTTCAAAAACAGCACAGAGTTTTTTTGAGTTGTTGGTTTCCATAATTACTTCATAAATCAAAATGTACATTGATTTGTAAATGAAACAATAGTTGAAAATGTAACTTTGATTGAAATTTTCAATTTAGTTGAATTCAATCAACTAAATTTAACTTTTGTTAAAATTAATCAAATTGATTTTAGTCAAGTTGAGTTAAAAATTTAATCAAGTTGAATTTAATCAATAAAATTTTAGTTGACTAATCAACTAACTAAAAATTTCAATCGATTGATGCCCACTCTGACATCAAGGTAACTCATAGATTAGAAGTGGGAAATTATATTTGCGAGAGATACAACTTTATTTGATGAGTCAGGTCCTTATCTTAGACCACTACCTGGTGCCGTTTGGATTCGGCGTTAAACTGTAGATCCATTTTTCTAATGCGAAAAATTTAAAGCACTCACGCCAAGAGATTGTGAGAAGGCTTGGCTTGGCTAATTACCCCCTGGTGCTAGCATCTGTAAATTTTCGTAAATATTTACATTACATTTACCACTAGGCATCAAATAAATGACACAAAAACAGTCAAAAACAAAATTTTTGTCACGCAGCGGAGGAGAGTTGGAGTTGGATGTAAAGGACGATGACATCGCAGACGCGTCGCGTAATCAGTTCCGCTTACCGAAAGTCAAGTCACAAAAGTCGAAACTTAGAACTAGCGATAGGCCTAGCTAGCTGTAAGTAAGAGGGGGAGGGGATAATGATGATGACAGCCGCGTGTGATTGACAGGGATTTATGATTGTTGAAAATTTTAATATCTTATATCTGCTTGGGGGCTTCTGCTCACAGTGGAATGACCTGGTTGCAGTTCTCTCTTTTCTTTCATTCAAATGCTGTGAAAATTGCATATTATGTTGTATGTGCAGTTCACTCAACTCCAAGTTGAGCAAACATCATCAACAAAAATGTCGTTTCTTTTTTCAATGCGCATTGCATTTCATCTCTAAACCGAGATAGGACCACAGCAGTGGGTCCTTTTCAACTGAAGGAGTGTCTGCTGTATGCCTGAATGAATATTCATGCCTTGTTTATGCATATTTGCGTGTCAAGTGATTTGTTCTTCTTCTTCATCTTCTTTGCCTTCCACGTGCAACGCGACGTATGCGCAATGTTTTCCGCTTGAAGTTTGTTTGCCTTGCAGCAGGAGGAGCAGGATGTGCAGTAGGAGGAGGAGGCGAAAGCGTTGTGTGAAAAATTTCTGTTTATGCTCACATTTCATTTGAACGTGAGTTTGTTTGTTTGCCAATTTGAAGTGCTAAAAAGTCGAGAGTGAGGGCTGATGACCGTACGAAGAGAGGGGTGGGGTGAGTGGGGTTTGGGGTGGCTTTTCGTTGCAGACTTTGATTGCAATTTGTGCTGTGTGTGCAGAAAAATAAATGTGCACGAAAAGAGGTGGCAATCTCTTTGGCCTGGTAAATGGGCAACTGGCAACTGCAGAAGGAGAAGATAAAGCAAATGAAATGTTAGAAAGGAGTTACAAAGTGAGTGCACTTAAAGTATGAGAAGCGAATCGAGGAACCATAAGGAGGTCAACTATTTGCTTTCAAAGCAATTGAAGAAGTACACTTGAATACTTTACCAATAACAAAAGTATCATTCATAAAACAAGATTTCAAAGCCTAAACACTAAAATATCGATATATCTGTACATGTTGACTTCATGGCGGTTATTTTCAAATAAATAAAAATTTTCCAATTTTTAATGGATAGTCTACAGACAGTACTCTCTGGATTTTCATCCTTTTTAGGCCCTTTTGATGCTTTGCCCAATTTTCATCAAGGCCAATTTGCTCACCCACATTTTGTTATTCCAACAAGCCCATCAAATTCCCTTTGCCCATTTCTCAGCTATGCATTTTTACCTCTCAGTCTTCACTCATTTCGTGTTCGATCCATTTCAAAGTCCATGACAATTGCCAAGTCAAAAAGGGGCGTGACCAGGCATGTGCATGTGTTGAAGCTCAACTGCAAATTTTCCATGGCCAAGGAGTCGTCTCTGTTAAGTCAGTTCAAGCACGAGCAGAACCAAGCGGCGCGGCGATGCCCTTGAGTGATCTATGCAAAGCATCTCTTGTCAGCAACGGGCGAGATCGTGGCCTGAAAGTCCAGAGAATCAAATGAAAGGTAGCCGTGGCCAGTAGCCGGTAGCCGACCAGTCATCAAAAAGTGGGAAATTAGCATAGGCAGTGAGCGGAGTTGACTCGCAGCCATTGCCAAAGTGCGTAGAAAATCATGAAAATGGCTACCGAAGTGCAGCCCAGATCCACTCCAGATCCAGCCAACGGCATTAATTTCATACAATTAACGGAAATTACATGAAATTATGAGTGGAACATTGAAATTCCTTGTGAACATCACCCAGGACAACAATCAGACGTCTCTCTCTCTTAACTATGAACATGTATAGAGGCGAAACTGAGCAAGCCCCTGGGATGGGGGAAAGGCCCAACGCTTGGGTGGCACTTTTCCTCTAAATGAAAGAAAATTAAATTTTTCACTGTCTGCTTAATTGAAACATTAGCCAGCACAAGCCAAACATTTTATTCCACCCAGTCTTAGCAACTGGATGCCCTCTTCATCTTCTGTTCATTTACATTCAAATTAACTCGTAATGAAAACGAGTCGAGAAACTTTTCTGCAACTGGCGGGGGCTGTGGCATTTAATTAGTTGTTCTGATTGTTGTTGCTGTCGTTGCTCTCTGTTGTTGGCCATTTCTTTTGGGCTAAGTCGGTTAAATTATCTACGCACCCATATTCCGTTTGCCATTTGGTCTTTGGTTTATGATTCTGTTTGTTTTGACACTCATTTAAATGCTCGTTTAGTCAAATTGATGGGACAGGATTAAACAATGAAAGGAAAACCGTGAGCATCCCTGTGACAATCGGTTAATTAAATTAAGTTTGCATTTACATTTGCAGACTATCGACTATTGTGGCATTTGACAATGCTTGTCATAAAGACGAATTTTTCAACCACTTCTAATACTCTTGTTAGAATACTCAGGGTAGGAATGCAGAATTTTTTAAAATATCCATATCGATTTTGGTTTCGATTTCACAAAAGTATTATTTCGATATTTTATAATTTGTTGTGTGCATGTCATTGTATTTTATTTTTAAAGTGCGATTCTTAAGTAGAAAAAAATAAAAATAATTTATTTTGATTTTTTTATACTTTTCCTAGGCGTTTAAAAATGAAATTTCTTGCATTTTCGAGCAAAAAAATCAATGTTTTTGAAATATTCTTGGTCATTGAACTCAAAACTACTAAGCCGAGTTGAAAACAATGTTCTCCGCGATTAGTGGCAGCTTAATAAGCTTTCGATTTATATCTTGATTGACTCTGATCTGACAACTACGAAGTGAGATATGGCTTAAAATATGAGAACACCTACCGAAAAAATTAAAAAAAATTTATTTCAAAAACGGAACCATGAAAAAAATTTGAAATCAGTTTCAGTAGAAATTGGTCTAAGAAGATGGAAATTGGCCCTAAGAGATGGTACTCGACAGCCGAAAAACCACGAATTGAAATACCGATTTTAAAGGCACCCACAAATCACTTCATATGGATTATAAGCCAGACGTAAAAATAGACCGAACGGTCTTTCAGATTCACTAAGGAAGCTTTGGCAGATTATAGGCAACAATTGTCTTTGGTGGAGAAACGCTGATACGCTAAGATGCCTTGAACAGTATTTAAGTCTTAAGGAAAATGCAAGGCAAATTCCAGGAGAAGTTGGTGCTAGTGACGATGGTAATAAATATTTAGTAGTCAGTTCTTAATTATATTAACCTGTTTGTTATCAACAATTGTCTTTGGGGGAGAGCCCTTATACGCTAAGATACCTTGAACTGTATTTAAATGATATGCTATGTTTTCCTGCTGTTTATGAAGCACTTTACATATAAAATTTATTACATTAAGCCCCATGATACGCGACGAAAAACTCGTTTCGAAACAGTATTTCACATAAATAGAAACACTTTCTAACAGCACATGAGCATCAAAGCAAAGCCAAGGTGTTTCTAATTATATGAGATAATGTATCGAAACGATTTTTTCGTCGTACTCCGTATGGGGCTTAAACCAGAACACAGAAAGCGAGTTTTGATGGAATCCAACAACATCGAAAAAAACTGAGAATTTTGGATCTCTCAATAAAGTATGAACAATTTGAAAACATAGGGAAAAGTCCCAAAATGTTTACCTTTTTAATTTGAACTCTTGCTGCTGCTTCTGCTTTTGCGAAATACAAAAGCAACTACGGAAGCCACCACGGCTTCCGTTCCGTAAGTCGAAGCAGCTTAAAGAAGCAGTGTTTGCTTTTAGAGATTCGTCAGCAGCACTTCGAAGGCGAGGCAATTTTTTTTGTTTCGCCGGTTTACGCACGGGTGTCGCGGGTGAGGGCATGGATTTTGTTGTTTTAATTCGACTTCGAAGCGAAACAATGGCTTGTTTAACTGAGAACCCACCGAGTCGGAAAATAAATCTCAGAGCAAAGACGTGCCAAGAGCTGCTTTAGAGAAAACATTCATTATCTTGCAGACACAGGGTCGTCTTAATATTTTTTTTTTTGTAAATGCACAGTGGTCCTAAATTCCAAAAAGCTGGCCAAAAGTCGAAAAACGTATTTGATTTGTCTGAAAATCGGTACTAGGGGGTTTTCGGGGACGCTCAAAACAAATCAAAACAAAATACAGACAGTTTCTTTAAAAACGATTGTGAATGTGTTGTAGAATTATGATTGTAAATAAATTTCACTACGGCAAATTGAAATTTTAAGATTTGTCGAGAAGAGGTATAGAATATAGTAACTGATCAGTATTAAGATGACAATGAAAAAAAAAATATATGTTATGTTTTATTACATTTACATTATATTTCTTACATTCTTTCCGGTATTATAATTTTAACATCTCTTAAATCTAAGAGCTGTACTCTAAACAGTCATCATCGTCAGATGATTCGCTTGTACTGTTAGAATAAATCTGACTTGACTCTGGAACTGAACGTGGAATCAACAGCTCAACAGATTATGGGGATAGCAATCTTAGTTTCTTCGGAGGAAGTTTTCGCGAACTAGAAAGACAAAATTTTCGGCAAGGTTTTTTTCTTTTTAAACTACTTTACAACTTTTCAATCGGTGCAGAAACAAGAAGGTTATGCGAGTTTAAGTAGGGGCAGCGTCGGAAATCATCAAAAAGCCCGTTTAACGATAATATCTCGATAACCATTGGACAGATTTTTTATACTCTGTACCGAAGGTACATAGATTATAAATCAGCCTTTGACACGCCGATAAGGTCAACGTTTTTCGAAGCCTCCTGTCTTGCTCATGATGACGTTGAGAAGTACACAAAGCTCCGTCAAAATAGGGAAGAACCTTTCCGAACCATTTGATACCAAGAGGTTTTAGGCAGGGCGATACCTTATCGTGTGACTTCTCTCAATCTACTGATGGAATATATACTCGCACCGGTGCCCACATGCCAACAGAACGGGCGCCTTGATTTATAAAGATCTAATGGTACTCGCATATGCCGATGATATCGACATCATCGGCAAAAACGAACGGACGGTAAGCAGGGCTAGGCGAGCAAAAAAATAGCGCCGGGAGAAAAAAAAGGCTAAAATGAGGGCAAGACGAAATACCTAGTATCCGCGGATAAAAAGCCCTTGCGTCTTGGACAATCTGTTACAATGGGAGAATACAACTTTAAAGTTGTAGAGGATTTGGTTTACCTCGAAACGACGATAACCAGCGACAACAACATCAGTTGGAAATCCGATGAAGAATCACTCCTGCAAATCGATGCTACTACGGGCTAAGTAGAGCTCAAGAGCAGAGACCTCAAGCGAAGAACAAAATTAGCCCCTTTTCATCCGAGTCCTGCAATGCGGCGCAGAAGCATTGACAATGACAGCAGCGGGTGAAGCGGCGATTGACGTGTTTGAACGAGGATTTATGGACCTTTAAAAGTTGGCGATGATTTCCGCTTTCGAAATAATGACGAACTGTATGAGCTCTATGGGGACACCTGTCTGGTCAAGCGCATAAAACGGGTTGGGTTGTTTAGACATGTCACCAGGATGGACGAAGACGCTCCCGTAAGGAAAAGCTTATTATTTGAAGGCGGCTGACTACGGAGGAAGAGGAAAGCAGGGGGGCCCCCCAAAAAAGATGGTAGAACGTGCGGAAAAATAAACTGGAGATAAATCACAGGGGCTGAATGCGGCATTAACCGGAAATAATTTTCGGATATTTTTGAAGAAGTATCTAAAGTACAGTTTTATTTTACTTTCCTGATTCTAAACGCTGTGTTATGATCGTGTCCAGAAAAACGACTTGAAACTTTCCCCCTAAGGTTTGTTTAGATTGAAAATATGGTTTTAGTTTGTTTTTCTTCGATTTTTGACTAAATTGGAAACAAAACCCAAGCAAAGAAATTTCATTTATGGGGTTGGCATTGAGATAGCTCTTTGTGGAATTGCACTTGCCGCAACCCGTTCCCACCCACACCACAGCCACCATACACCACACACCTCACCCACATTCACATTCCCATCCCCCTCTACACAGTTTGCAGTTCCATTCTCGGTTTCTCGGCTGGCAGGAATGTTGCCGTGGCAAAAAGAAAACAAGAAAACAGCAACACGTGTCCCTTTTAATTAAAATAAATAAATAGGCGCAAACGCATAAATAAACATTGGGAATACAAGCGAATCGAGAACTAACAATACCAAACAGCTCCTGATGACTCTCATTCTCCATTTGAAACCATTTCCAAAACGTCAAAATTGTTCTGTTGGTGGGTATTAAATTTCATGCATCTAAGAGGAAGACACTGGGTTGGGCCCCGTGGCCAAAGAGTTGGTAGAAGGGCTGGGGTGGACAAACGCCTTAAGCTAGGCTGTGCTTTTTATTATATTTCTGTTTTTGTTGTTCTGTATGGAAACGTGCGCAGTTGAAATTGAAGCGAATTATTATTATGGAAGAGAAGTCGGAGCAAAGGTTTTCCTGGAACAACTTAATTTTTATGCCTGCAATTTGCATGTGGCATATAAATCAAATGGTAAAACGCATAAAACACGCCCCCTTTTTAGGGGGGGCGCCAAGTGTCCAGACACATCCTGTACTACTTTTCCCCCGTATGAGTTATGAGCTTTGTCTGGGCAGGATTATGACCATTTACTTGCTCCTTTGGTGAAATGGTAAATACTTTTCTTTTGTGTGGAGGGAAAAGTTTTAGCCTAAGGCGATTTACTCTCTGCTAGTGGCAAGAAATCAAAATCAATGCCAAAGATTTTTGGCTTCGACCTGCCTGGCTAACTGGTTGGCTTCTTTGGCCTTTCTCAACTTTTGCATGCCCCCCTCCTCCGCCTCTTTAATGGATTAGCCGGCGAGCTAGAAACTTTTAACCAACTCAAATTGTTTATAACTAATTGAAGGGAGGGAGCTGGACTTTTCATCTGCGACTTGAAGTTAATTCGATTATTTGGAAATTATTTTCCTTTTAGAGTTTCAATTTGACAAAGTTAATTAAACAGCGCAACAAGAAGTTTATGGAGCATTTCCTGTGTGCAACAAATGAAAACCAATCAAACTTAATGCGAATTCAGTGCGGAGTAAAGTAGTCCAGACTATGAAAGGAAAAGAGGAAAAGAGCAAAAGAGATGGAGAATAAGAGTGATCTTTTGCCTGGGCCATTGGCAAGCCATAATAATAATTTATGTTATGGCTGCGCCATAAGATCTGCCAACGATATATGGCCACTGCTGTGGACTATAAGCTGAACATGCGCCTCTTGCTCAATGCCCTTAAAAGAACGGGTATGAGGAGTTTTAAATACAGATTTTGATTATTTAAAAAAATTATTTAATTGTTAGCTTACATAGCTGGGCAGAGTCTGCTGAAAGTGTCTTTTGCGCATGTTTGCGCTTACACTTGGTTCGTTTTGCTTAGTTGCTCATGCTCAGCTGCTGAGAGCCGAACGAAATAGTTCCTATCAAACGGTTATCGTAAGACAGCTTCGTGTGTTTTTCTTTCAAAATCAAGAGACAGTAGAGAAAAAATTGATAGACCATATTTTGCCATTGATTTACTATTTTCTCATTGTTTTGTTCCACTTGCCTACAATATTTTCTCACAGTTGCAGAGTACAACAGGTTCGACTTGCGGCAGCTAAAACAATTTTTTTCTTCTGGTTCTTATTTTATTATTATTTTTTTCATATAAATGCACAACATTTTGATTGATTCAATCAAAACGATGCAAAACGCAAACGGCGATCAGTTCGAGTTTTGAGTCCGAGTCGGAGGCATCAGGTTTTCTGCATGCCTGTCACGTAATTTATTGATTTAGCTCTTGGGAATACGAGACGGCGAATCGTGAAAAATGAAATGTTTGCCACCGCCAGCAGCCGCCAGACTTTGGCCCGATGAACATGGCTGGTTGGAACCAGCTTGGCATGGATGTGGCTGATTGGTTGTCGATCGTTTTGGCTGGCGGCCGACAAATTCAAATGCATTGGCCCCGATCTGTGAATGTGCAACTGCGTATCCAGAGGTGAAGAAAGAGAGGGAGGGGGGAGGACACCACTTACGCATGTACGCCTCAAACGATACACAAAACTTGATCATCGCCCGGCCAGAGCGATCATCGATCAACAGACGCGACTTTGTCTTCGACTCCAACACTCCAGACTGGGGCGAGTTGGAGTGGCAAAGATAATGGCCGGGCTTGCCATTTTGCATTTTTGCATTTGTAATGAAACTGAAAACCAGAATGAAATGTAATTTGCTCGAAATCAAGCAGCATCAGCAGCAGCCATAGCTTCATCTTCTGTCTGAAGAAGTCCCAGTTTCCCCCCTGCCCAGCCACTGCACAGACAAGACTTTGATTGCGGAGGTTGGTTGGGAGGATGTGATTGGTAGCATTGAACTCCGGGGTGGTGCACAGTGGGTTCGTATAATTAAAAATATCTCTTATCCCTCTGTCTTAACATTTTTTCCAGACAAATTTCAAGATTTTTAGAACATATTTACTATCTCAACTGTGTGGATAGCTGACGTTCCGGCGAACTCACCTAAAGAACTTTAAAATCCGCTGTTTTATTTAAGAAATGAATGTACCAACTGGCTACTTCTCTTCCTAATTGCACTATCTGTAACATAAACTAACTACACCAAAAAAAAGTAATCATCAAAATGACACTATTTAGTCATCAATTTGAAATTATTGAGTACTTCAAGTCATGGTGGAATTAACAAGGTGAAGTCGTCCGCATTTGCTAGTAGATGTAAGCCTGTGAGATAGATGTCTCTGCTGGTGTATTGCCGTTCGCTTATAGTGCTGGACCTGCCAACATAGAGTCGGCTTCTCGTTAGCTTCACCGTATCAATTCCACCATGCTACAAGTATTAAGTTAAAAGTTTAAAATGATATTTTGACAAGACCAAATTGAAACTAACTTTTATCAGGTTGACACTGTTTTTATTTTAAAATTTTTGTATCAATTTGATACTAGGTCTTATCCATTTGATCTTTCAATTGTCAAACTCTTTCGAATACTTTGTGATGGTGCGTCATCTTGCACAGCGCAGAAACAGCTACAGCAGCAAAGTGGCGAGGTATATGTCCTACCTAAAACGTTACATATGTTATTTACCAATGTTTGCAAAATCGACGACAGCAATAATTAGCTGCTTAGGAGAATGCCCATATTGAAATCCAATAATTTATCTTCAACACCTCTTCTGGGGAAGTATCTTTCATAGCATTTACTTTTTACTATGTACTGAGGTGTTTGCAATACAATCAAAACACTATATGAGACACGTCAAGCATCGACCCAGCTACAATCTACATTCGGCATTACTTTTAAAATTTTCGAACTAACATTCGTTGAAATTGACCATATTTAGTTTTAAATTAATACTTATATCAAATTCCATAGAAGCAGTGTTTGAAAAATGCTCTGTTATTTCGGTAGTATTACTTCTTATGCTTTGTTTGCTCTAATGTGATAAGAGCAGAGCAGTAGCTTGAGCACAAACAAATCTGGAACACTCTGCTCTGCTCCGTGCTGGGTCAATTTTATTAATACAAAACAAAACTACTATAACGAGAAAGGGCAAAGCTAACTTCGTCCGTACCGAAGTTTTGATACACAATTTGAAATAGCTTGTCTCAACTTCTGACTTTAGTAATATTAAAGTTTTCTTACTAAAATCCATTTTTCGAACGAACATTTGTATGGCAGCAACAAGAAGTAGTCATCCGATCCGGTCGGTTCCGACATATTAGCAGCGTGCAGTAAAAAGAAGACTCTGTGCAAAGTTTCAGCTCGATAGCTCCAAAACTGAGGGACTATTTCGCGTAGAAACAGACAGACGGACAGACGGACGGACAAGACGGACGGACAAAGCTTAATCGACTCAGCTCGTCATGCTGATCAAGAATATATATACTTTATGTGGTCGGAGATGATTCCTTCTATGCGTTGCAAACTTCTGGGCAAAATTATAATACACTTTTCAAGTGTATAAAAATACTCGGAGCAATCGGAGCAAAGCAAGCGCAGAGCTTCTAGAGCTGCTCAATCTGCTTCCAATAGTGCTCCGAATAGCTGCTCCCGTAGTTCCTCCAAATCGTCTGCTAAGAATTTAATAAATATTTTAAGAGACTGGCTCAGTGTTGATTATTCTAGATCGTATTCAAGTTCTAGAATTATTAGTACATCAAGGGTCATCTCAGCATTTAAATTGTCCTTCGATGGTACCTAAGAATTCGCGATCTTAATTTTGATTAATTTAAAGAAAAGGTTTGCTAAAGCAGCAATATGAAGATTTGGGGTGATTATTGGAGGCCTTGCAGAGTTCTCGATTTCTCGGCTCACGGTTTTTATCAAAGGGTTCTCAAAGAAGTTCTCAGAGCAAAAGTGACGTGCTGTATATTAAGGGTACTGTATAGTATACTGAACCGCTATAAATACCATGGATGACCAATGAGCACATATCAAAGGCGGTATATAAGTATATCAGAAAGTGTTTGAATTGGCGTCACCCATAGTAAATGACGTTTGCAAATATTATTGAATAAGGCTTATGGACTACATCTAGCAGGCTTTTGCGCTAAATTACCCGCTTAAATGGTAGAACTGAGATATTCTTTATGCTTTATCTATGTTCTTCAGCACTGGTCATCCATGGTTCGGGGTTCTGTATTGTCAAAATCATGGCTATGTAGTCATGTGTGGTCATTTGTGGTGTTGAAAAGCAGTTTCTTAAGTATTTAGCGGTGTTATTACCATGGAGAACCCCCAGCTGCGTAATGCGCTTAACCATCGATTTTGGCATGATTTTCCACATTTGATTGGGAGTAAAGTTTGTTTGACATTGTTACTATTTTTGATCCTCTTTGGTATTTTTCCGCTATTTAACTATTTGTCAGGCACGGAAAGTGGTTTGAAACATTCTTTATAATCTTCACTAAATTCTTTACTATTGGTCATCCATGGTATTTATCGCGGTACATTATAGTTCCGCGAATTCATTGACTTAGAAACCGCGGTCCAAGATGATCAATCAAGGCTATCGTTTGCACATGTTATAATCTAAGCCCATATGAAATAATTTTAACAACACATTCATCACCCGTTATGATGGGTGAATAATTTTATTTTGAATGAAGCTTGACATTAGTGATGCGTGCCCCAAGTAATGATCGTGAACTCTGCAAAGCCCCCAATAATCACCCCCAAATCTTTATATTGCTGCTTTAGCAAACCTTTTCTTTAAATTAATCAAAATTAAGATCGCGAATTCTTAGGTACCATCGAAGGACAATTTAAATGCTGAGATGACCCTTGATGTACTAATAATACTAGAACTTGAATACGATCTAGAATAATCAACACTGAGCCAATCTGTTAAAATATTTATTAAATTCTTAGCAGACGATTTGGAGGAACTACGGGAGCAGCTATTCGGAGCACTATTGGAAGCAGATTGAGCAGCTCTAGAAGCTCTGCGCTTGCTTTGCTCCGATTGCTCCGAGTATTTTGATAGTAGTTTTTTGTATGCTATTGACAAAATTGACAGCACGGAGCAGAGCAATAGTGTTTCAGATTTGATTTTGTGCTCCGGCTACTGCTCTGCTCTTTTCACATTCAGAGCAGGAGCAAGAGCGGAGCATATTTTTGGTTGCTATTGCTGCTGTATAGGAAGCAAATCAAACTTGAGGTCGTCTTACTGCACTTTTTCATGTTTTCTGCTCTGAGCGGAGATTCGTATGTAAAGTCGCGTATTTTCAACTGTTATCAGCGAGGCGGCTTTTGGCTGCTGGCGCAGATCATCTCATCAACCACTCCCTCAACCCCCCTCAAACCCCGCCACGCACTGTACGCAAATGGCAATTTAAGTCATTTTGTTTGCAGTTTTTTTGTTGTTCAGGAGAATTCAAAATGGTTTAATATTATGCACAAATCGAGCGAGTTGCGTAGTAAATTATGGGCCATTAACTTGAAGCCAAAAGACTCGACAGTTTACCTGCTGCTGATGCTGCAGGAGGTATAAACCCAAGGAAAATGGCGTAGAGGCGGCCTTTGGGTGTGAAGGGGAGGCTAGCTACCTGCTAATAATAAGAAAATCCTACCTAAGCTAATATTAAAATTTATATTTTCTCTTTTTTCAGTTGTCAGTTGACAGTCTGTGCTTGAGGATCGTCCATCTAGGATGTTGCTGCTATTGATATTCCTGCTGGGAATAGCCTGCTCCCTGCAGGAGAATAACACTTATGTGACCAAAGTCGGCTGTGAGTCCTTGATCAAGGATCAGAGCTTATGCGAGTGTCTGGATCAGGAAATAAAGTGTGAAAAAATACAACTGAATAGCGATAATAAGCAATTGTATGGCATTGACTGCACCGTGTTCGATATTCGTGGTTTTGGCCACATTCCACCACTGCAAGTGGGCAAAATCGACTCGCTAACCATCAACAATTGTGCCCTTCCCAGTGCTCAGAGTGTACGACAATTGATCTCCACTTTGGGCATTACCAACTACACCGAATTGGAGATATTTAATTTTTTCGATCAGAAGAAAAATCCTCGTGCCGATGTGTTGCAGCAGCACTACACAAATCTACCGAATCTAAAGCAGTTGTCCATTTTGGGGTTTACCTCGACTTTGCCTGCCAACTATTTTGAGAATCTTTCGGAATTGACAAATCTGGATCTGCGTGGAAGCAGTGAACTGCCTGGCACCATTCTACATCCATTGACCAAACTAAGAAAACTGAATATTGTGGTAAAAAATATGGCCAAAGTGGCCAGTGAAATCTTTGCCAAGCAATCCCAACTGAAGCACTTAACCATCGATTGTGATATACGGAATAACAGTGCAGAAATGTCCACATTCACCTCACAGGAGCTGTGGCATATGACCCATCTGCAGTCGTTTGAGTTCTTCAATTGCGGTGACAATGTGCCTGCGGAACTGTTCTGGAAATCCCATGAGTTGGCCTATTTGGGCATACGGAGCAATATCAGTTATTTGGGCAGAGATTTTCTAAAGTCACAGCAAAAGTTGTTGACTCTGCACTTGGAACGCAATCATATAGCCAGATTGCCGGATCAATTGTTCCATCATAGTCCCATGTTGCTGGAGATACATTTGGCTTTTAATAATCTGGATCGCATTCAGAGGTGAGTGGGCATATGCCTAAAATTATGCTAAACTTATGCTGCAGAAGGTTCAGCATACACAGAAATAAAGGATGAACTCCTTCTTAATATATGGACTTGGTCATATCATCTTGTTATTTTTGAAGCTCAAAATACACGTATCGGGAAATTTTTTCGGTATACCAATTTAATATTAAGTATTCTGTTTTCAACCCTATTTATTACTTCCAAGATCAAAAAACAAACACAGTCTGGCATCGCCCAACCAAACACTTTACGAATAAATAATTTATGGTCACACTAACAACAACAAACTCATGCTACGGAACCATGCTTTTGTACCAAAAACGATTGAGTTACGTGAAAATTCATAAGAGACAAAAACTTTTCCTTAACAACCTTTTCGAATGTTGGTACATTTGTTTTCAAGATATGTTAAAATGATCAACTATTTTATCTTTGTTTTTGACGGATGTAAAGGTATGATAATATCTTGATGTAATGGTTAGTTTCATTTTGGCCTATAACTACATATATTATTGAAAAAAGCTAAAGGACTGTACCAAGTTGAAAGTTCAAAGTTTAAGCTAGGTACTCAGACGCTCGCAATTTTGTAGGAGCCAAAATTGTTTGATTATTTCCAGAGCCGCTCCGACAATGTAGTGAGACCAGGCAACTGCAAATAATTCAGCTGTTGTTTGCTTAAGAAATTGGCGGTCTAGCTCAAATAAAATAAAAGAGTTTATAAAATTGATAAAGGAAGTCACTGGTTAACCCCCAAAACATTCCCCCTGCGTACGCCGCTGGGTGTGCATACATTAGGCAATTGGCACACAACCATATCAACTGGAGAGCCTTCGAAAAAGATTCTCCGACACAAGTGATGCAGCTGCCAGTATTGGAATGCATTTTATTGGTCAGCTTCCCCCCATACAAATGCTTGCGACTCGCCCACTTTGATCAGCTCCACTTGATTGTCCACCCCGCAGCTCTCCAAATAATAGTAGTTTAGTTTTTTAGTCTTCTTTGCATTAACTTTTCATCGTCGTGTTTAACTTTCAAAGGTACCTCTGACAATTATCAAACAAGTTTCATAATTTCCAGACCGCCTTCGACAATTTATCAGCTGTTTTCGAGAAATCGAGTTGGCAGTTCCATGGTTATTGTCAAAGCAAATTGTTGGTGTCTCAGTACTCGCTCTGACAATGCGCTCTGACAATTTTCAAGAGCGGATTTCCTGAGCTGTGTAATTAGATTAGCTCCGACAAAATTTTGATCGTCTTAGTCCCTAGCTTTAGCTTGAAAAAAATCTAACCTTTTATTTTTCTTCTGCACACTCAGAAAAAATTCGTTATAAATCTAACAAAAGCAAGCCTATTCGTTGACAAAAATAGAGTAATCCCGCATTTTCTTTGAACCGTGAACAGCAGGTGTCATATAATAAACATTTTGTGCTCACTTTTATTAACGGCTTGGGCAATCTTCAAGATCATTTTGCGCTCGCAAAATAAACGCTGAAAAAATTGTTTTTAAATGTTTTTCTTTTGTATCAAAAGTAAATTTATTTAAAATTTTATATTAAATTAGTCTTCATTCTGATTTTCCTCTTTTTTTACTATATTGACTTTGTCTTCTCTTTTGGGGATCGAACTCAGAACCTTAAGGCTACTTAAAAGCAAGAGTCGGCAAAGCTTTGGTGACTGAGAGCTTTTTATTCAAGGCTTTGAATTAAAAGTTTTAGTTGGGTAGAAAAGTCAAGAGCTCGAGGCAGCGTGTACCGAAGATATTTTTGTTGTTTTTGCTTATTTTGCTTTTTCTTTTTCTTTTTGTTTTTAAATATTAATAATTATAACATTGTAATAATCAGGCCTGTTCCCGTTTTCGATTTCGATCAAATCATGTGGAATCGGAATTGATAGCTGTTCCCGTTTCCGAAAAACGATCAAATTATTCGGTTTTAAAGGATGTGCCTTCGAGTGAGTGAAATGAAAAGTAATTGACAATTTTCACGTCAACGGTTATATTTTTTTATCTATTCAATATTTCTACATATTTATAAGAATAATAGTTAAAAAAATCAAAAAAAAAAATATTGGGCATTCAATATGATTTAAAATTAATTATTTTAAAGTTGTATCCCAGAAATTGCATGTAGACGAAAGCAAAAACGATCGAAATGAAACCGAGCTGTTCGCAATTCCTCATCAGCGCATGCGCAGTGCTAAAAGCAATCGCTTATTGAATCCGTGCAGAAACAATTTCTAATTTTTGCTCTTCGCAATCTGCATTGGGACTCCAATAGGCATTTACCGCCGTACCGATCGAGGTTAAAAATAATCGATCTTCAATCTATGCATCACCGCAGAATATGCAATGGTGTCCTATTCGTCCACAAACTCCTTCTCGGATTGGTAGATTCTCAATCGCTCCTATTTTCTATAGACTATACAGTACCCTTAAGGTTCACCCGTACATTACGGCCACTACGTTTGACACTCTGCAGGTCCAACTATGCCCTTCATGAACCTTTCCTTACTTTAAGGCCCACTTCTGGTCTAGAGGGCTAAATTTTACAAATTTTTTTAAAAATTCGTGGAAAGAAATCGGGAAGAGATTTTGTGATTCTGTTTTTATACACTTAAAAAGTGTATTATAATTTTGCCCAGAAGTGTGCAACGCATAGAAGGAATCATCTCCGACCACATAAAGTATATATATTCTTGATCAGCATGACGAGCTGAGTCGATTAAGCTTTGTCCGTCCGTCCGTCCGTCCGTCTGTCCGTCTGTCTGTTTCTACGCGAACTAGTCCCTCAGTTTTGGAGCTATCGAGCTGAAACTTTGCACAGAGTCTTCTTTTTACTGCACGCTGCTAATATGTCGGAACCGACCGGATCGGATGACTACTTCTTGTAGCTGCCATACAAATGTTCGTTCGGAAAAATGGATTTTAGTAAGAAAAACTGGTTTTGTTCTCAATATTATCGCTCTCAAACACGGTCATGGGTAATATGTAATGTTTTTAAGCTGATCTGCGAAGTTTGGTCGAAGTCGCTAACCGTTGAGACAAGCTATTTCAAGTGTATCAAAACTTCGGTACAGACGAAGTTAGCTTTGCCTTTCTCGTTTTTATTTGTACAATTCATTATAAATAATACAAAATTAAAAATTTGTGAAAGCGAGGGCTGTTCAAAAAGTTCTCGGGATCCAAAGTAGGCTCTTCCAAAAAGATGTGTCGATGGTGCCCACGTTTCCGGGAGTTACAATTATCAAAGCAAAACGGAAGATAGGAAGTTGGTTTGAATGAATGCCTTTATCGTCCGTAGCAGAATTGTGAAAATAAAATTGAATTTAAAAAATGGCGGCCTTTCAAAAAACGAAAAATCGATTTTTGACCATTTTTTTTGCAGTCAAGTATACAAAAAAAATAGTAAAAACATTTTTTTCTCAAAGATTGTGATAGGGACGATAGCCACGTTAATTCCGCGTCCATAAAGCCCTACATCATTTAAATCGGTTCGGTGGAACTTGGAGAAAACGTGGGCGCCATTTTAATAAACGTGGTTTCGAGAAAAACGCTTTCATAGTTTGAAGTCATGTGAAAAATTACTTGTATTTGTGTACACATTGGACGACAAAAAAAGGCTATATCTTCTAAAGTATTTCGAATTTCGAAAAAATCCTTTTGGGATTATATTTTTGAATATCTAAGCTAAAAAATATAATAATAAAAAAAAATTTGAAAAAAATTTTCTAGACCAGAAGAGGGCCTTAAGTGAAATTTATGAACACCTTGAAGTATCTAAGCTCTAAACCTATTACCTTAAAGATCTTTGTATTACCATTAACAATTGTTTTAAGTTAGCAGATGATTGTTAACCAAATAATGTATAATATCAAACAATTTACCTTCCGAGATAAATAAACATGCCACGCTCAGGTATCAGTTGAACGGGCCTTTAAGTTTAATATTTCTAATCTAAGAGCTAGCATAGATGAACAGCTCCTAGAAGATATAATGGGCGTGTTCAGCAGGGAATTCCGATTAGCGATTACGATTTTCGATTGCTGATGATTTTCTGCTGAATGGAATTGATTACAAACTTTAAGATATTCTGTGGCCTTATTTCATTAGAAAAAAATTTACACACAATCTGAAATATTTATGGATTTGTTAAATCAAAAAATTCATATGAATGTCTGAACAAAGGCACGGTTACGTAGCAATCGTTAACCAATCATTCGTTTTGTTCGGCGTCTATTCATGATTGTCAAATTTTCCGTTCCCAATCGGCAATCACTGTATTCAGCTGGTAAAATCTGCAATCATAAATCACAATTTGTAAATCGGAATTATCAGCTGAATGGGCCCAATGTTTAATCACTTAAACTAAACAGTATTCAAATGTTGTAAATGTCAGCAAATAAAATTTGACAACTAAAATCACATTATTAAAGTATGAAATATTACTCAAAAAATACTTACTAATCTTATATATTCAAGCGAACCGAGGTTCAACCCAAAACCTTGAGTTCAGGGGTTCCGAGAACCGGTCCGCGAATTGTAGAGGTTTGCAGCCTTGATTTTGACAACCGACTACTTAGATACATATGAAAAAGTTTAAGGCAGATTTTTAGTATTATTATATAGATGACAGGTTGAATTTTACTGTTTATTCATTTATTACTATCACAAAAATTAGCACTCAGGATTCGCACCACAATCGTTGTAATCGATTTGTGCTGGTGAGCACAGCCAATATTATACTTACCATATACTTTTCTCTTTTCTTCTTTTAGCGGCCTATTTGACAAGTTGAAAAATCTTCAAGTACTGAATCTCGAAAACAATCCCATAACCACAATATCGCCAACGGCCTTTACTTCCATACCTACCGCCCACATTTACCTTGGCGAATTGTTTAAGGACTCATCAAGTGCAGATTGGGCTCGTTCCACGAATGCCACCATCTGTGAGGAGGAATTCATTTATGGTGTTTGCATCTATTGTAAACGTGATGAGTATCTGGATCATTTCGCCGAAAAGGAAACGTGCAATAAAGACACCGTTAAGGCAAAAGATGCTCTGCATCGCAAGGCCTATGAGAATCATTTGAAAACTTCACCCACACATTCTTGGAAGAGGCGACAAGAGTGTAAGTAGAGGAAGGAATAACTAATATAACTACTAATAATAACTAATAAGTTGATTAACTCACCAAATATTAACTACATTTTTACTATAAGTCATATAGGTAAATGTGTTAAAGTGTGTCTTCCACCTTGGTACACATTTGGTATACATTTCCATCAAGAAGATGGAAACTTTTATAAGGAAATATTTTTCCACGCAAATTGTAAAATTAAATTTTCGTAGTTTCCAGCACTTTAACACAGTCCATATCAATTTTATTTCAACCTTAAATACTTGACATTTTCTGTTATAGAAAATATTTTCCACACTTTTTCGCATAATATTTTTCTACGCCGTGAGCGTTCTTGCTCTGTTTGTCTCCCTCTCTCTCTCTCACTCTTTGTGTATGTCTCTCCTGCTTAATTAATTAAAAAAGTTTTTGCACCTTTTCGCTACATGTGTATTTTCCCGGAAAGCTACCCAAAAAAAAAATGTGCACAATTTTTATTTCGCACACACACTTTTTCGCTGGCAAATTAGCGCCCCGGATGCTTCGCATACCTTGTTAAAATATTTGCAAATATTTAAATTGACATTTTTTCGTCATGTTATGAATATGCATATGAGAACAATGTCAATTTGGTGCTGGCCTCAAGGCGAAAGAACGGTTGTCGAGTACACTTTAAGCTGCACACCCAACTAATCAAAACAAATTCAATTAAACGACATGACGCGCGCTCGATGCTCCACACAGTCCAGTTCGGTCCGGCCGTCTCCGAAAGCCTCCTTGTGGCTTATCTGGCAGCACAATCCATTAAAATTGCACATCGTTTACACCAAAAATCAATTCGCCAAAGCATTTAGGCATTACAAATGCCAAGCCAGCCACTGGCTAGCATCGGACTTCGACTCCGAGTCGAGTCTGAAGTCCTCCAATGGGTCCCGCTTCAAATTCGAAGCTGAAGCCCATAAATTTCACATACGGCGTTTCAACGTTTTTTTTGTGTGTGTGTTGTAGATGTTGTTGTTGTTGTTGTTGGGGGCTACCAAGCGATAAACGGAGTCCAGTTGGCATTGCTTTGAAATGTATCCGCCAGATACGAGTAGTCGCACAAAAGCTGCATTTGTGGAGAGCCAAAGTACAGAGTCAGTCGTCGCCGTCTTGTTGGTCGTGTGTCATCTAGAGAGGAGTTTCGCAAGTTCAGAGGAAATCTATAAAAAGTAGATAACTTAATCACAAAGTGCACACCCATCATTTACAGCCGAAATAACTTTTTTAATTGTTTAAAGCGGCTAGTATAAATTATTTTCTTATTCTTAATATTGGATGTACTTGTCAGCGGGTTTCCGCTGTAAGTCAAAAAATACCAGTAGAGTGATGTCAAAAAATTATGCTTAAGTTATTTTTTGGGCCTTTAAAATGTTTAGTTAAGTTTACGCGGGCAAAATTAGACATCTTTCCGGGCACATTTGATCTAATTATGTGCGTATGGAACCATATTTTAAGTTTTAATTAATGCAAAATCATCAATCCGCGATTTTTTTTTTCATATTTGCCCAAATTATTTACCTTTGTGAACTTAAATTTAAGTTGAAGTGTTTATTTGCTGCCCTGTTTAAGTATTTTTCAATTACATTAGCTTACATAAAGAGCAAAGGTAACTTCGGCTCAACCGTAAATTATATACCCTTGCCGCTCGTAAACTGTAAGAAATAAAGGATTTGAATGATTTTCCTGAAAAATTTAATTTTCGCTTTGAACAATGTTAGTTGAGTTATTTCCCAAGCTAACTGGTCGTTTATATGGCAACTATTTGATATATTCATAAATATCGTGTGGAAACATAACATTTATAAATGGGAAGTACAATACAAAGGAAAGGTCTAAGAAAAGTCTTATTAAGAAAAACTCTTTTGTTTCCAATGCTATTGCTTTGTGCCCAGTTTGGTCCACATTTCGGATAACTTGCATGTAGCTGCCATAGGATCGATCAGTCGAAAAGTAGATCTAGTGGGAGAAACTTTGTTGTTTTCAATGGTAGCGTGTTTTTACTCTCCAGTTATTAGTATTATCTGTTTCAACATCATTTTGGAGAGTTTGATCAAAACCGTATGAATATATCATATAGCTGCCATATAAAAAACTGGCAGGCGTATATCATGCACGAAGGGTTTATAAACTTCGGTCTAGCCCTAGTTAGCTTCACTTTAATTATATCAAAATTTAAAAACACACTGCTCGTTCGTACTTTCTATTGCATTATTTACAAAAATGTCTGGACTTTAAAATTAAGAGCTTGTCTCACCTTCTTAATGCATGAATGTACAGATTTGTTCTGCAAACAACTTAAGTTATACTTTATTTTTTTCTCGTTGTCGTAATATGCAAAGTTTTAAAATGATAATGTTTTGATTTCCAACTTTACAACTATTTGCATCCGGTCAATATATATATTGATAGTTACATTAGTTTTTAATAAGCAGTCTATATATATTCTTTGAACCGAACATTTTTTAAACAGAGGGGGTCCGGATTGGGTTGTTAAGGATTTGTAGAACATGTCGGATTGACAAGATCTTCACCTAAAACATTTTTAGAATCTATTATATCTAATCTGATTTCTAAATAACAACTTACCCAATACAAAAATGGGTAATTTTGCCGGTAAGTCGAACTACCCAAAATTTTGAATCTTCCTTTTAAGGCCCATACGAACATCAGAAGTAACGAGAAGTTTCATACGGAAATTGAAGGAAGAAGAAGCAGAAGTAAAAATTTCGCCTCTTGAACTTTTTTTTATTTATTATTACTTACTTACTTCCTAGTGCTACAAGTTGCATGAAACTTATGATTAGGGCACTAGTCACAAAAATAAAGAATTCACAAGAAAAAAAAAATAAAATAAAATTCTAATTGAATTAAGAAAAAAAACATTGAGTGAAACATATTGATATTAATAGTAGATTATTTTAATGTGCCAAGCTTTACCGACTATTGAGTTGATTTTGGATGTGTGCAAATAGTTTAACTCGAAATTGAGGTGCGCTTCTAATTGTAATAGGCGAACAGCATATATATTAAAATGTTTTTCGGATGAGGATAATTGATGTCTTAAGCAGACAATAATATTAGTACGTCGTGATGTAAAGAATTCAAGTTTTTCATAGAGGTACTTTGGTTCTTTGGTACTAATAAGCTTATGTAAAAATATCAATGCTCTGTATTGTATCAAACTATCTAAATTGAGGTTAAAAAGCTTTTTGGAGTAATTTGAAACATGGTCAGTTGGCTTTAGGTCAAAAACGTATCTAGCTATGTTGTTGAAGGCTATTTTTGGCTACCTGCATCAGAGTTGCCAAAAATTCCACTCCATAGAAGAGACAGGGAGTCAAACAGGTCTTAGCTATTAAAGCGTAGTATACCCTTCCACCAAAGACTTGCCAAAACAAAAAACTCCATATAAAAAAAAACTCACAAAAATTTTTGTGCCAAAGCCCTTTGGCAGTCTTTTGGTGGCAGTCCACACTTCCAACAAAAACGTCTCAATTAAATACCGATAAAATACTAGATCCGTATTTTCTGTATCGTTATCGATAGCTCCCTGAATAATTAATTTTAATTATTTCAAGAGGTATCGCATATTGTCGATACACAAATATGCGTAATCGGATGAAATTTGAATAATTTTCCCATCAATGATTGATCGCAATTTTTAAAGCAAGCTACAAAACATCGTGAGACTTGAACCAAATTTAAACTGAGTAATAATTATGAATTTAATCATTACTAAAGTATCATACCTGCTCATCAGGCCCCGTAGCCAGGGGTGGGCCGTGAAGAACGAATGTTAATCATTTGTATTTTTGTGATTGTGAAACTTATAATTTAAAATCAAACCAAAAACAACGCTCTAGGCAATGTGGCCATATTACATGCATACATCTGACAATCTGGTCACACAGTCCCAAAACAAAAGAATTGTCACTTTCGGTTTTTTTTGTTTTGGCAAGTCTTTGGTGGAAGTGTATACTACGCTTAAGAGTCTAATATGAGTAATTTTAATTCGCACCTCCGTGCGAAGTTGGATGTTACACTTAACAGTCAATGTTGCTTTTAACAGCACATTTGTGGAGACTATGTTAATTGGCTGCGGGCCTTATTATGCTTTAACCAGTTGACGCAGCATTGAGAGGGCACTATGTCATCTCACTCTGCTTTTAGCTAAAATGATTTGAATAAAATAAATATAAAAAACTGGCAGAAAAACAAAAGTGAATGAGTCGATTGGAATTATTTTCCCATGACCAAAAAGTCTTTAGTTTTGGCGTTGAAAAAGCGGAAAGTCATTTGCGATCTTTTCCATCCCAAGCATGCGGATTTAAATTTTGTGAACAAGGCTTGAAGAAGTTGCGGAACTTCTACAAAAAATCAACTTGGCATCAAAACAAAATACATATGATCGAGCAGTGTGACCCACCGTCAATAAAATTAAAAATACTAAAAAGTGAAATTTTTGGCGTAACTTTTTCTTAAGTCTGGTCACACTGCTCTTACCTTCCACGGCGACGAAACATAGGGGGAAGTTAGCCCAATTACGTAGTTCGGATGTCCGTATGGGCCTTAATCATTAAATAGTTATGGAAAAATGGGAAGAGATAATTATTCCACAAGTAATCCATGTTGCGATTAACTGCAGATGCAATTTCTGAAAAAGGTATTTGATATATTGTATAGGTCGTCGCACCTTTAAATGCAAGGTAAAGTACTTTAAAGCAGTACTAACGGATTATCTGTAAAGATATCATTTAGTAGGGACTTGATAGAATTCGGCAAAGCTGATTTAGATAAGCTGAGGCGATATTGGACTGAGTTAGGTGTGATCGGAACTAAGAAATCTTTGTTTGGTATTTAATTTTGATTTTTCGGACCTCTTAAATCAAGCGAAATGTTTATGAAGAAGGGTGGTAAAAATTACCTTTTAAAATGTATAACCAAGAGAATCGCATTTCATTCAGCTTGAGTTGATTCGTGTTGAGCAACACGATAGCTCATTTTTCATATTTTTTAGGAAACTTTAAACGCCGTGACAAAACTCATGTTTAGAAGTTCATAAATTTAAATACGTAAGGTTCGATTCTTAATTCCTCACTTAGGGCAGCAAAGAATTCCAAACCGATTCGGGATCTCCCAACTTTGCTCCCAAAACTAGTTTGATACTTTGCCTAAGCAACAGACAAGTCGCCATCTATTGAACTTGCCCACTTAAGAAGAAATCAATTAGGAAAATCCCCCGCCTAACATGTGTGTTGAGTGCGTTACCGATAGCTATTCCTCGTGCCGCCCATCACTAAGACCACACTTGATCATTCTGCTTAGCATCTTGAGCCCCTGTCGGGGTGTCACCCTGATTGTCAAGCATCTTACGACAAATTATGTCTATCGGAAACACAGAAAAGGCACCCGACGAAACATCACAAAATATATTGAGGATCGCGTAGCTGGCGTCTTTAGAGGCTGGTTGGGGCCGCTTCATGGGTGTCAGTGAGTTGTGCTTTTTATTAGAGATTAGAATGCCGCCGCTAACCAATTTGAGCGAATGAGTGAGTTATGGTTTGCATTAATGAGCCCAAACAGTGTGGATTATAGAATGCACAGCTTGCCTTCTGAATATCATATTTCCCCTCACTCACATGCAAAATGTTTCAATCAAATTATTTCATTTATATGAAGAGCTTTTTTGAGTAAAAGGTTATCCCATTTCCTGGCAATTTACATTTTATAACCGTTCAATTTACTTTCATCTAACATGAGATTCTTGACATTTATGAGTTGTCCTCCCTCCCCCCTCTCGCATGTCATGTGTTTTGCCAACAATAACAAATGTCAAATGTGATTTACATAACACAAAATGCAGGGAGCAACATTCTCATAACTTTTTATCATAAATGAAAGCAATCTGAAAATCATCCTTAACCCGCATAATTCACTTGATTTTCACTTACAATTCAACGAAGAAGCGCAGACAACATTAGGGCCTTATTACATTTGACATTTTGCGCCCAACAACAACAACAACAGCAAAAGCAACACCAGGGAAATGAAAGAAAAAAGGAAAACAGATGAAAAAGTTTTCTTTCATTTCAGTTACCGTAAAACATCCCTTGCTACAAATCAAAAGATAAATTGTTTTTGTTCATGATTTATATATAAAAATGTCTCCCCCTCTCCTAACATTCTCTTATCGCTGTCGTTGAAAGCAAAAGCAAAGCAACAAATATTAATATTGTTTGTATTTCAGTTACTTTTTGCTTTTTATTTCATTTTCAATTTGGCAATGTCAGGGGAACTTTTTGGGAGTCGCATGTCAAATTTAATATAAATTATTGGCAAGAAATTGTAGCGTTGATTTGATCCATTTGTAATCAAAATGGAAACATAAATGTTCTGAAAACACCAAGTGAAAGGGGTGCTGGCCTGTTGGCCCACCTCGGAACATCTAACATTTACACAACCGGCTACCTTCACCAGCTATTGGCGCCTGCTGTGTTAGTCGGTTTCATCAAAGGCAGCTAGATTTTCTAGATATTTAGAGTTATTTGCTTGCGTCCGGCTTTCACATCGGCTAAAGATTACAATTAAGGTTCGGTTGCTAACATCCTCAAAAAATGCAGCAATTTACCGGTATTTGTCTTAACTGCATACTGTTCAAGATTTATCCCCGCTTTTTCAACCCATTTATCCACCTTCACACACTCATACTCATGCATACATCAAAAGTCTATGGGGGTCAATCAATTAGACAGTGAGAAACCAAACACAAATGCCATATCCTGAGGACCAAGTTCAAACCCAATTTGAATGACAGCCATTGCCAAGTGCCGGGCAGTGCAATGCAGTTAACTTGTTGATTTTCCGGGTCTCTTCTCTTAGAAATTTCAATTGTTTTGTGCGTAAAAGTCAATTTGTGTACCAAAACAGGAGTTGAAGGCCGAAGCAGTGTGTGTGTGTGTGTGTGTGTGTGCATTTCAATTAGTATAAGATTGACAGCTAAGCTCTGGGGTTGGTCCGTTGGGCCTAACAATAGAGTCCGAGGATATGCAGCTGACCGATAAGGTTAAGCATCGTCCCAAGAAATGCACTTGGCTTGTGGTTTTTCGAATTTAATTGAATTTAATTGATTTGGTTTTGAGTTTGAGTTCCAGTCCAAGTTCGAGCCAGTAGGGGTACTCTGGAGTCTTTCTGGAGTTGGGGGTTGCATTTATGTCGGCTTAAAGCTGGTCTGGCCTGGACTTTACTGTTAAATGTTGCATGACTTCTCCTCGGGAGTAGGCAGTGAAAAATTGCAGCTGTCAGCGTTGGCCAGCAAAATGATTTGTTGATTTTGGTAAGTTGTAGGGATGGGGGGAGTAGGGAGGGGGGCTTACATAAATCATAAAATGTTTTACATATTGCATACCACTTAAATTGTTGCTACCAATTTTTCGTATGTTGAGCTTATGTTGGTAGTTGGCAATTAAAGTTAATATAAATGTCTAATAATTACGGTGAGGGTAGGTTGGATGGTTGGGCAAATGCTTGAAGGAGTTAAAAAGTAATTGGTTGGGTTAGGGAACTAAAAGGCAGTTAGATTACTAAATTCTTTGATATTAATCTACATTAATCTATTTTTTTTTTTTTGTTCACTATTTACAGATCCCAGGAAGCGACAGGAGGAATAAAAACTAAGCAAATGGATTACAGTTTTTCTAACTACTAATTAATATATAATTTTTAACATGCTAATGCATACAAATAAAAATTTCTGAAAATAAAAATATTAATATGAAAGTTTAAAAATCTGTTGTGTGAAATGGGATCCATTGTAAACTTAACTTGGCAAAAGTCTAAGGACCCTAGCAATATTACATAAATATAAACATAACAATTTATCACTTGTTTTATACTGGAAAAAATTTCCCGATCGACATGTCACTTATCGATAGAGGTAAATATTTATTTAAACAAGTAAGAGTGTTGCGGTCGAGTGCCCCGACAGCAAAATACCCTGTTCCAAGTAATGTGGTTCCTATAGATTTGAACTCCTTTTATATTAATTTATTTATTTAAATAAATGGGGAGGCGCACTTGCATATCTTCGGTTTTTTGTTCGGATCTTATAGTGGTATACAGAATAGACAGATATTGGGCCTTACTGAATATACATTAAGTCACTAGGTTCAAGCATAAAAATTGTAGCTCTGACAGTTTTTCGCGGTTAGAAGAAGGAGGAGGAGGAATTTGCCAAATCTGGAGCAATCTTGATTTTGGTACAGTATACACCTACATACATACATGCAAAAATTTGTGGCTCCACCTCTTATAGTCTGTGAAATCCACCCGTTTATACAGAGAGAAAGACAGTTTTTCGCTGTTAAAAGATGGAGAAGGAGGAATTTTTCAAATCTGAAACAAACTCGATGTGGGTACACCCAGAGAAATCTAGCACGAATCGGCGAGACTGAAATCGGCTTCGATTTAGATTTATTTCTTCTTGATTTTTTAAGACGAAAACTGCTTGCATCCGAGAAGACAATTGTTCTTGACTTCCAGCTTGTGGGCGAGGGAAGTGCGGGGAGCCAATAGCGAAGAGCGCGAGCAAAAAATTAGAACCACTCTCGCTCTTGCTGTCAGCGTCGCCAACGCTTCGGCTGTCACGAAGGTGCAAGCAGCGAAGGCAGCTTTGAAATTGGCATCTTTGCCACGTCGGTAATCAATTGAATGTGAAAAGCCAACAAAGTCGGAAGTATTAAAGTATAAATTACCAAAATAACACATTGAATGATACACACAAACACGAACAGCTTCTTAACGAGTTTGAGTGAAAAGAAGCGTTAAAATATTTAAATGGTAAGTAAAAGTGCTAAATTTTAAATTTACGTATGTACATTCATATACATATGCATACAAAAGAAGCGGCCGAAGCGCTTTCGCTATGTATTGTGCGTATATATGTGTAAGTATGGGGTTTTTATACCCGTTACTCGTAGAGTAAAAGGGTATACTAAAGTCGTGCAAATAGGTAACAGGCAGAAGGAATCATTTCCGACCATATAAAGTATATATATTCTTGATCAGCATCAACAGCCGAGTCGATTTAGCCTTGTCCGTCTGTCCGTCCGTCCGTCCGTCCGTCCGTCTGTATGAACACCTAGATCTCAGAGATGGTAAGAGATAGAGGTTTGACATGTATGGGACAAATGTTTCTTTTATCTGCACGCAGATCAAGTTTGTTTCAAATTTTGGCCACGTCCCTTCCCGCCCCCGAAATATGGAAAAAGTTATATCTCCTACAGTTTTAAAGATAGAGGACTCGTACCTTCTAGAGATAGTTAGTAATTAGCAAAATGAATCGATTTGCCGAAGAAATGATAAAGATCGGATGAACGGTTCTCAAGTTATAAGCAAAAAAAGTGAACCAGGCCCTCCCCGCTACCACCGTAAAAAAATGTAGCATACTTTTTGGATGGTCACACAAAGGAACGCGGGAACACTGTTAAAATTGTTTTTTTCATGAGTAACGGGTATATCGAAGTCGGTTAGAGCCGACTTTAACTTACGCTCTCGTTTCATGAGTAACGGGTATATCGAAGTCGGTTAGAGCCGACTTTAACTTACGCTCTCGTTAATTTGTGTTGATGTTTGTATTTCTGTGTTTTAGAGTGGAACAATTTGTGTTGATGCGTGCATATGCAGACATTCAGCTTTATCCGTATCGCGTTAGTAAATTATATTTATCGGTATTCGATTTTAATTTTTTGTTGAGGTGAAGACTTTTCATGCTTCTTTTCAAAAAGATATATTCTTAAATTCGAGTCTTTCCATGCTTACTACCAAGAAGATCTATGCTTGATATGAAGCCGACTTAATTTAAAACCAAGAATTTCAGTCTCAGAAATTCATGCTTGATTTCAGTATTTTCGGCTTGGATCCAAGAATATTCCATCTTACCGTACTTTTGATATCAAAACTGCTTGATATCAAGCACGATCGGCTTGGTTTTTTTTCTGAGTGTACAGTATACACCTACATACATGTCAAAAATTGTGGCTCTATGTGTTACGGTCTCTGAGATCGACGCGTTCATACAGACAGACAGATGGACAGACGGACAGACGTACATGGCTATATCAACTCAGCTCGTCATGCTGATCAAGAATATATATACTTTATGTGGTCGGAGATGCTTCCTTCTATGCGTTACAAACATCCGGACAAAACGAATTGAAAATTTGTTTTATTTTTATATTTTTTCCATTTTTAATGGGTACGACGGTCACGGTCACGTTCGACATAAAAGAAATGCCCATATAGAATGGGACATTTTTGATTTGAGTCCTACTTAATTTACAACCAAGAACTGAGATCTAAAAAATTCCATGCATGATAATAGTATATTCAGCTTGGATCCAAAATTCCATTTTACCGAACTTTTAACTTCAAAAATTGTTGCACGATCGTCTTAATTTGATTCTTTAAATGTAGGTACGGCAATGATTCGACCTAATCAACCTCTAAAGAAGCTTTCTTCTAATTAATAAAAGCATTTTTTAGTTTGAAAATATCTCAGTACCACGCTAAAAGACAAATAAAAGAAACGATTTAAAACATTGGGCAGGAATTAACCACCGAATCTGGTACTGAAAATCTCCCAAAGACAACCCAATCAAGGCCAATTCTGTGCGGGCCAGTTGTCTCTTTGAGGTCTAACTGCATATTTTGTTTGACAATATTGTCGCCAACTGACACGTGCTGCACCTGCAGTGCCTGCATATGTACACAAGTCCGTCAAAATAAAAGACGTAGATATGCAACCCAGTCAGGCGGAGGCCTTGCAAAAAATGCAGCCAGCTGCATGTGCGTGCATAAATTTGATGTTGTTGTTTGTATGCAGTCAATGAAGACATGACATTCAGGAATGGTTGCCCGCCCCCTCCGGCCCTACTGCTAATTAACTGTCACCCAGCAGCAAAAGTTGCTAATAAAATTCAAATAAATTTCTATCGACAAGGCCTTTTGTTGGATGAACAATACATAATGGAACATTCAGACTGGCAAATGGCAAAAAAGGACCAACTAATGCAAACAGTATTCATAGTTCAGAGCAGAGCAGCAGCAAACAGACCAAACACAAAGATAGACATTCGGACAGGCAGCACTTTGAGGGCAAACATTGCAGGAGCAAAAAGTTGAAGAAGGATATCGCGTGCCAAAAAAAATCATCATGTAAACACACACATGCCCCGTACACAAAAGGCATTGAGTTGGAGGAGAAAAAAGCTTTCAGGCTCAAACCCCAACCCCAACCGATTACATGTGTGTGCGTGTGTGTAAGTGTGTGTACAATAGGGGAAGAATTCGGTTGTTGTTGCTCTTGCTTTTTGGCTTTGTTTTATTTTATTGTGATTTTTATGTTAGTCGTTTTGTTTTGGCATTTTTGGCCAAATATTAGTTTCATTTTGGCCCAGCAAATGGAATGCTATTGTATTACGTTCCGATTTTGTTGTTGTTGTGGCTGTTGGTGGATGTGTGCCATGGCATGGTGGGCTAATAGCATTACCAGAAGAAATAACGCCAGCGGTAATATTTATTTGGCAAAGTTTTCGCTATTAGAGAAATTAGGTAGAAAATTAGATATTGATAGAAAATTTTCTAAATTTATAGTAATTATCAAAATTCTGTTCGTTTGTGCGCTTGTAATGTAAAATTGGCTATACAGCTCCTCCAACGGGGCCAAGCCAAGCTTCTTTAAATTTTTCGCACAATAGAAAGGGACCTACATTTTAACGCCGAATCCGAACGGCAAAGTTTGAGAATTTGCTTTTTCATGGCTAGATTACTTCACAGCTGCCGCCAATAGCTGGTGAAGGTGACCGTATGTGTAAAAGCTCCGGGCGAAATCGAACCCACGACCTCCCGCCCAGCAGTCCAGCACACTAACCGCTGTTCCACAGACGGCCACATACGGTATTTATAAGGGTCTCAACTAGTGTTTCGATCTGTATTCAATTTTTGCATTTTTAGTCTTCTGGGAACTGTTTAGTCTTCTGGGAAATTGTTAACATATACTATAATGTGTTATCATTAAATTTTATACCGGGTCGAGGTCTCGTCATGATTGCACATAACTTAAAAATATTGAAGGTTTGATTGTACTGCGCAACACTAAAAAGTTGATACGGTCGAGACCAAGAAATTCTGAAAGGGTATGATGGTAGAACAAAAACCTTCGCTGCGTTTGGTCTGGTTAGCTGCCGTTTTCTAGTTATTGTACATTGAAGTTTTCGGCTTTTGATTTACATTTGCAACTCTATCGGGGGTGTCACAGAAATCTCTAGAGATTTTGACCTCGGTTGGTTTGCAAATCGCTCGAAAAATCCGTCGGTGTCCCAGAACTTCAAGAGATTTCATTTTCTTATTTGAAAATCTAGTTAGAACAGAAACTGTTCCAATTAAAGTTCCATCGTTAAAAACAGGGCTGCATCTCTCGCAAAAAAAATTTCCTTATTTTAGTTATGGGTTAATTTGATGTTCAACTGAAATTTTTTGGTTGTGATAAATGTTTTATGATGCATTTTTAAATTATAGTTCAAATTTAATTCATATTCTTCATAACTATAATTATAAATTGAAATATTTGTTGGCGCCAAACATAAGGGATAACTCGCCAGTCCTTAATGCGCTGGCTGCCTACCAGATGGCGCCACAATCGCTAAACGGCGCCACTGATCTGATTAGTTTAGATTAACATGAAAGACTTTGGTTGTTTTCCTAATAATTATTAAAGCACAATTTTCAATGTTTAAACTAATTAAATAATTTATTCGTTTTATTACCTAAGAAAAATAATTTTGTTTACAGTTCCAAAATTAGTTTTGCTTGTCAAAATTGTTTGGGTGGTGAATTTTGCTAAATCTCCTAACAAAACACGAGAGATTTGAAACCAACCGAAAGAGATTTCTGTGACACCGAGAATTGGTTTTGGGTTGGAATTTGGTTGGAAGAGATTTCTGTGACACCTCCGTATAACTCGTAAAATATTTAAAACTTCGCTTTAACGTCTAAAGGAAGTTCTAGCTCTTGGATTGGTTTACAAAACATTTTTAAGTAGCAAGTCACAAAAGTAACAACTTTAAACTCAAAATTGCAAAAATGTCGTATACATGATATTCCTCTCATTTTGTACTGTTTTTCAACTTTTTCTTGAAAGCCATAACGAATTTGACTAAACAATGATGGACGAAAAAGTAGTTTAGACTAAAATAAACAATCGGTTGGAACATACCAAACTTTATTCGATTGGTCCTTCATTTAGTTAAGGGCCTAAAGTTATGTATAATTTCAATCAAAAACTCGAATTTTTTGGTAGAAATTGACTGACACAATCAAAAATTTCGATTGTTTTGTATTAAATCAATAAATCAATTTGTGAAAAAATATAACTTAAAAAAATGTAACCAAAGAAATTTAATTTATTTACTTTTTACCGATAATATTCGTTTTTTTTCGAATTTTTATGATACTAATTCATGCTTTTGGGCTTTTAACTATATGAAAGAGTGGGGGAGAGTGGGGGGTTGTGATCATAGTTTTGTTTTTCGAACATAACTTTGCCAGAAATCAATATTTTTTCGTTCTGTAAATTTTTATTTTAGGAAAAGATGCACAAAACTTTTCTCATCACTAGTTTTAAAAAATAAAATTTTGGGTTTTTTTTATTTCATATTGAAAAAAAAAAGTGATTTTTTGACATTTCGAAAATTTGTGGGGGGTTGTGAGCCACCCATCTAAAAGTTCAAAATTCGTGTTTTTAAGCCATTATTCTTTATTAAATGAAAAAAAATGAACAATTTTTCTCATATTCTGAATTAAGAAATATCAATGAAGAGTGAAAATTGATTGACGGCATCAGGCTTGTTTTCTTTAATATACGAGCACTTTTTGCTTGTGGCTGTTCTTTTGTTTGCCTTTTTCAATGTTTTTTTTACTTCTTTGGAGAGTTTTTCCTCTGTTTTATTGCGCGTCATTGCAATATTCTCTTTGAAAGTCAAAACCGACTTTTTTCAAAGTGGCTCACAACCCCCCCATATCTCACTTTTTTTGGTGACGTCACATAACCAAAAAGAAATTGTTACAAAAAAAACATATTTCTATCAAAAAGGCAATTGACCAAAGATATTTCCCTCATACTTACTTTTGTCATTACGAAAAAAATTTTGTATAATATTCACAAGTCAAAAATGGAAAAAAAAACTTTTTTTTTTTTTGAAAAAAAAGTCGAGTTCTGGTTCACGAACTTAAAGAAGGTGTAGACTGATAGGTTGCTTGCCAAAAGTTAGGTAATAAGAAGGGAGACACATGACATAAACAAAAAGTTTAAATATATTTTTTTTAGTGGCCAATATTCGAGTGGCTCACAACCCCCAGAGGCTCAGAACCCCCCATTCTCCCCTACTTAAATGAAGTTTGTTCGTACTAACGGTTTGTTTATTATGGTCTAAGCAACAACTTTTACCTATATTACTTGTCCAAAATTGTAACGGGTTTCAGGAAAAGTTGGAAAACTGGAAAAAAGTTGTGAAAACTTTGATTTTTTTGACATCTTTTGTAATTTTAAGTACCAAGATGTAATTTTTTGATTTGCTGCAAAGAAATGTTTTGTAGGCCAAGCCAAAAGCAACAACTTTGCTAAAGACATAAAAGCAAAATATAAACTACTTTACGGGATATGGTATCGTTAATCCCACTGTGAAGCTGAAAAGTTCAAAGGTCAATAAAAGGAGAACGGCAGCTAACCAGACCAAACCCAGACAGGGTTTTAGTACTACCATCATACAACTTTCAGAATTTTTTGGTCTCAACCGTAACAACTTCTTTGAGTTCAAAAATGTGTCACAGTGTTATCGGATAGGTCGTAATCTAAACAGAAATAGATTTATTTATAGCAACAAAAACCCGGTTTAAATGATGGTTTAAACTCTAACTTCTGGTCACTGTGCTAGAAGTGGGAAGGATATCTGTCTCACTAACACAGTAAGGCCTAATTGGGGACACACATTCATACAAAGGTTACTGGTAGCCAGTTTTTACCGGTTCTCCAGTGAAACAAGTGAGACAGTCGGTCAAGCCCGACTATAACATACTCTGTACCCGGTGTACATGCTGAATGCGTCGCTACCGCTGTTCTCATCTCTAATTTTTTTTTCTCTCTCTCTTTGATAGCTTTGATACATGCAATGCGGTGTTGTCTCTTGCGTCTGTCGTGGTGATGTTTTTTTTCACTTTTTTCAGGAAGAACGTTCTTTTCTCCTACACTTTTTAGTTGGAAACTCCCACCTTAAGAAACGCTCATCCGATCCTTCATTTTATCAAATCTATAAATATTTACTAATGACTAACTATCTTAAGAAGGTACGAATCATCTATCTATAAAACTGTCGAAGATATGACGTTTTTTCGATATTGCGGGGGCGGGAGGGGGCGTGGCAAAAATTGAAAATAAACTTGATCTGTCTGCAAGTATAAGAAGCATTCGTCCCATACATGTCAAACCTCTATCTCTTGCCATCTCTGAGATCTGTTTGTTCATACGGTCGAACAGACGGACGGACAGACGGACATGGCAATAACGACTCGGCTGTTGATGCTGATCAAGAATATATATACTTTATTGGGTCGGAAATGATTCCTTCTTCCTGTTACATACATAGAGAAGTGGCAGTTGGCTTCAGTACAAACGGGCAAGATCGCTGATGATTTGGTAGATATAGCAACGAATCAGCTGTTCGATCCACTAGCCTCCCTAGTGGTGTTTTTTCCTGTTTTGGAAGTTTTGCACAGACATGAAAATAACAAGTGAGAAAGTCGGTCAAGCCCGACTATAACATACTCTGTACCCAGTGTATATGCTGAATGCGTCGCTGCCACTGTGTTCAACCCTAAGTTTTTTTCTCTCTCTCTCTCTCTCTCTCTCTTTGATGCATGCAATGCGGGGTTGATTGCGTGTGCGTTGGAGGCGTCTATATTACACTTTTTTCTCATAACTTGAGAACCGCTCATCCGATCTTTATCATTTCTTCGGCAAAATAGATAGATATTAATAATGACTAACTATTTCTAGAAGGTACGAATCATCTATCTACAAAACTGTGGGAGATATGACTTTTTTTCGATATTGCGGGGGCGGGAGGGGGCGTGGCAAAAATTGAAAATAAACTTGAACTGCCTGCAAGTATAAGAAGCATTTGTCCCATACATGCCAAACCTCTATCTCTTACCATCTCTGAGATCTGTTTGTTCATACGGACGGACAGACGGACAGACGGACATGGCTATATCGACTCGGCTGTTGATGCTGATCAAGAATATATATACTTTATAGGGTCGGAAATTATTCCTTCTCCCTGTTACATACTTTTGCACAAACTTAATATACTCTATGTACCTTCGGTACAGAGTATAATAAACTGTTTTCAAGACTAAAATGATCCGCCTGGATTTACAATGTTATTTATAGGATTTGCTCCGCTCCGATGTCTGCATTCGGGGGGCTACGACAAGTGAAATAGCCGCTTAAGATTACAGTTTTAAGATATATTATAGGAAACTATCTCTGAACAAATAAACTCCCTTAAGAGAGACCTAATTGGAAATAATAGAATCATATGAATACCTGGTACCGCTCATTTAAAATATTATCTGTAAGTTATGCTTTTAAATGCATATGGAGACTTATCCTGAGCAAACAATGACCTCCGTTCTTGTTAGAGTCTGGTTGTGGCTATTAATGTTGATGTTTAAAAACTAAAGAAGTGGTATGCCGGGAATTTTTTAAGTCGATTGAAAAAATGCACAAAAATTTTGTTCATCGGAGATTTACAGGGATTAAATTGTATAAGCCTTGTGTTTCAAATGTCGATTAAATTAAAATAGAAAGGAGATGTCAAACCAAGTGGCGGGCTAAAGTTAGTTCGTACATACTTTTAAATTTATGAAAATTTCTCTCCATTTGGATTGACCCTAACCATCTAAACTAGGCAATAGCCCAGAGGTCACTTGAACAAACAAACATATGTATATACAACTCCTGCACACACACACACACACATCCCTCCTAAGCATTGGCAAATTAGCGCAAACAATTAAAAATGCTTGAATGCATTTAATTATTTTGTTGATTGTTAGTGCAAATATGTCAAAATCGAAACTAATCAAAAATGCAATGGAAAAATACATTTTACAGAAAATTAATTAAATTTATCGAAGCGAATGGCAAATCAACAAAAACATAGAAACATAACAACCAATTAATGAGTTGATTAATAAACAATTAGATGGAGAGCTAGAAAAAAAAAAAAAAAACAAAACAAAATAGTCAGCAAATCGATGGCAATTTATGAGCTGGTAATTGACGCCCACACACGGGCCCATAACTCAAGCAGGAGCGGGGCAGCGGCAGCAGCAGCAAAAAAAAAAAAGCCCCAAAACCCAACCAAGTGGCGACTGTTGTAAATCAAGTGAACCAACTTGTTTGTTTGGCATGCAAACCCCCAGCTGGAGTTGGCTCTTTTGGCTGCCTGCCCACTCAGATTCCGTGCTAGATACCCGAAAATTTCTGCTTTTGTTGTTGTTGTTGTGCTAGCGCAAAGTGGGTGGAGCAGACCCGATCCCAGTGGCAGCCACTGCACTTGGCTTCTGCAGTTGCAAATTTCTTACTCCAACCTGGGCCATGGACACGCCTACAACTTTGTTGTTTCCCCTTAGGTTCTTTTTTTTTTTTTTTGTGCAAAAAATAATATAACAACTGTTGATTGTCAGATAAGAGGACCACGACTTGGCACAGCCATTCGCTTCATGTATTGGTTTAAGTCGCAAGCGCAAATATGTTAATTGCAGAGCAGCCAAACAGAAGCCCTAAGCCAGGAATGTGGCGATGTTCACGTTGGGGGCGACTTATTTTCAATCTTTCGCATATGAAATTAAGATGCGTTAATTGAAAAATTTATTGAAATTAATATTATCGAAGAATTAAACACACAAACAATAAAATTCATACTAAACTTGGGTCCTAGATGGAATGGACTTATATGACGAATGATTTATTAATCATAAATACTATAAATGAAGTATTGTGACAAAATGAAGATTTTTTCGATCTGAGTACCAGGCTTTGAGGGTTAAGGAATCGTGGTAAGACTTTATTAATTGTTTTCTTATCGAATTAATCATTTTAGACCTCAAGTTACTGCAAATTATGCCGAAAGCTAGCTAGTAACTTAAGGATGGAGCGGTTCGTCCACTAAAGTTTCTAATGAACTTGGTACTTTTTGGTTAATCAAAGTTTTATCCAAAGCAGCTTCGCTCTCTCCTGCTCGAAAACACACCTAACCACACTACTTCACCCTCTCCACCATAAATCAACTCTTCCTCAGACCAACCAATTTGGTCATCTCTTTTGATTTATGTTATTTACTTTTTATCAAGCTGCCGTCTGCACTAACTTCTAAAATAATTACAAAGCGGTGCAAAGTGCCACAGAGTGTACCCAGTGTACCTCAGTGTCCTTTTATTTTTGTCCGTTTTCGATCAAATTTCTTAGTTTACAAAAACTACAAGGCTTAACCACAAAATATTTTCGGTATGAAAAATGTTCAAATTGCAAACGAAAAATGTCCTCTTGGATAGAGGAGTGGAGGGCACTCCCACTCTCTAGTTAGCCTTTTTGTTTGCTTTCTAATAGTTGTGAGTCCTCAGTCTCGGTGTAAGCCATAAATGGTCAAGCGCACACCTGTCCCATAAGTGAAACCTGCCCCCCAAAAAATCCTTACATCCTTTCGAAACATGCCCTTTGCACCGCTTTCACACCCCACTCTGTCCAAGCCCTGAACATTGTTTGGTTTTAGTTTTCCTAGGCTTTTGTTGATAGTTTGAGTAATTTGCTTTAAAGCGGTTTTTAATATCAAAGTACAGCTGAAATATTTTATTATTTCTGCAACAGAAAATCTCACCTCGCCCAAAAAATGCGTAGAAAATCTGTTTGAAATTGTTATGTCAGTTTTATGTAAAATATTTTCCAGAAAAAAACTGCTGAGCCCTGTGACTGTCATAAAAATGGAACTTTTAACATTTAAAAGCTGTTCTCATGAACATAATAGGATCAAGGCGTCTCGCCCCCAAGAAAATGGAAAGGAAAAACTGAAGAAGTCATCAAAATGTAACTCAAGACATTTGCCGCGACGGCGTGCGACTAATTTCTGTCCGTGTCCTGGTTTCATTTTGCCATTCGTTACGGCTTTGGGGGACTTTTGAGGTGTTTTCCACCCTCCTTCCACAGTTCATTAGCCAGAATTTACAGTTACTTTTAAAAATGCAACCGAATTGTACATTTGTGTACAACATTTGTAGGCCCAAGCCAAGACACCACACCAAAAAAAAAAGGTAAATGGCTCGCTTTTAACTTTTTATGGATGTTTCAAATATTTCCCCAACAGCTGAGGCCAGTTGTACAATTACCACAATAAGAGCTGGAGTTGGAGTCGAATTTGGCTGAGACACAGCTGCGTATGGGTCAGGTAGCAATGGAGGGTTGGCCAAAAACTTTTTGCGGCTGGGTCGGTAGGTAAATGCATTTTTAATGAAATTTATGTGCGTTTGCATTAGTAATTGAAATGGGAGCCCAAAAATGGCTTTGCATGTGGTTTGAGTTTTAATAATGGGATGAGCTTAAGAAAATTATGGAATTAGACGAAAAATAGACAGCAAAGTTCAAGTCGGAGTTTGATTCATTTAATACAGCGATGACTTTTGCATTTGAATCATTTACTACAAAACATATTTAAAAACCAGATTTCAGTTGCCCCTTTTATATTTATTATTCACGGAATTCCAACTTGAGAATTACAAATGGTTTCATCTTTTAAGCAAAGGTGGTAGACTCAATTCATTACAAGTAGTACCTAACACGTTTCACCACCAGCGCATTCAATGGCGCAACGCGTTGAGACGGCATTCCAATCGATTTCAGACCTATGTTACCCAGCTCTTGTCCTCGCAGTGTAAGTAAAATTTTTTAAATACAGTTCGATATTTTTCAGAGCCCAACTGGTGGTGGCTAAAATGGGATTCCTGCTTTTGATTGAGAACAAAATAACTAACAAATAAAATTATTTAAGATAAAAAGATTATTTTCACTATTTAACACAATATCGCAGAATTTCATATTTAACGCTGAAGCAATGGTACAAATATTAAAGATATTTTTCAAAGGTTGAGCATTTATTGGAAAGGTTGGTTCATGTCATTTATTTATGAAAAACAATTTCGGTCAAATGACCACCACGGCTGACATGGCATTAGCCCATTCATTTTCAATTGTATCGGCACGTATGTCAGCAATAGCACCCCGAATCTCGTTCTTCAACTCTCAATTGTTTAAGGATTGATTGCAGAACATTTGTCCTTGGCTGCTCCCCAAAGATAATAGTCTAACGGTGCCAGATCACAGCTTCTTGGCGGCCAATTCACATCTCCATACTTGCTGATTATTCGATTTTCGAAGATAGGGAGCAGAAGATCGATTATATTGAGGTTTGATGGCCTCGAGAAGGCTTTAAAAGTTCCAATTTCTCCTTAATTTATCTTTGAATTGTCAATGTAGACAGAGATCTTTTACCAAAGTGTCGAACAAATAATTTAAATATTTAAACTATATGTTCAATGGTGTTGTGATAAGCACTCTGGACCAAGGTATACTAAACAAGGTAGGCCCACTCGCTCTCTCACAACTCTTTATATTTGTGTCAAAGAGAGCGAGAAAGTAATATATTTCAATACAAAGCCTACTAATAGTAAAAGTAACTGAAACACAAAAAATTCGTCCGCGGAGATGCTTTGCTTAAAAAAATTGCTTACTCAAGGAGCAAAGAATATTAAAGAGAAAGGTTGATCAGTCGACACCGCTTCTGTCAGAAAATTGTCAGCTGTTCGCTCTCATTTACGGTCTCTAGATACTTTTGGTCAGCTGTTCGCTCTCTCTGGATACATTTGGGTTATGGTCGTCTCCCTCTAACCACAGTGATTTCCTATTGGCACGTTGAAGTATCTTTTTGAGCACTATATTGAGAGGCAGCGCAAACGTTCTCCCTAATTCTAGTTGCTGCATGGCTTACTGACTGAAATTTGTCAAGTTGTAAAGAGAGAGAGCAAGTGAATGAGCCTACCTTGTTTAGTATGCCTTGCTCTGGACTTTGAATCCGGCGAACCGAGTTCAATTCTTGGTAGAACCTTAACATATTTTTATATATAATCTACAAGTGCATAGTTGAATATGCCATTAATATCTTTCCTTCAAAAAGCATAGCAGAATTCCAGGCTGACACTGATCTCGACGCTTAGCAAATTGGAGTCCCCAATACGTTATTCTAAAAATTTTTTTTAAAAAGGGACAACTGCGTGGCTGTTTTGAATGTGAATATGCAATACAAGAGTCCGCTGATGATTATTAAAAAAAAACAGCGATCGTTGTACGGACATACCAATTGCTATTCCAAGTTGTTGTAATTAATCTCTGTTGATTTGTGTTGATTACATTGAATTGTAACTCTCCACCGACCTCAAGCCAGCCAGATATAAAAAGTTTGACAAAAAACAGGTCCCAAAAACCCATATAAATTTTTCCTTTACAATACATATTTGTGTAGTTTGAAGGCAATAAGGATATGCCACAATTGGGATCTTTTAAACCCGAACTTAAACCCAAATATATCTGATTGTGGATTTTTGATAAATTTTCTATAAAATATACAGAATTTTTTGACAGTCGTGCAAATGTATGTAACAGGCAGAAGGAATCATTTCCGACCATATAAAGTATATATATTCTTGATCAGCATCAACAGCCGAGTCGATTTAGCCTTGTCCGTCTGTCCGTCTGTCCGTCCGTCCGTCCGTCCGTCTGTATGAACACCTAGATCTCAAAGATGGTAAGAGATAGAGGTTTGACATGTATGGGACAAATGCTTCTTTTATCTGCACGCAGATCAAGTTTGTTTCAAATTTTGGCCACGCCCCCTCCCGCCCCCGCAATTTGGAAAAAAGTTATATCTCCTACAGTTTTAAAGATAGAGGATTCGTACCTTCTAGAGATAGTTAGTAATTAGCAAAATGAATCGATTTGCCGAAAGAATGATAAAGATCGGATGAACGGTTCCCAAGTTATAAGCAAAAAAGTGAACCAAGCCCTCCCCGCTACCACCCCTAAAAATGTTGCATACTTTTTGGATGGTCACACTAAGGAACGCGGGAACACTGTTAAAAATGTTTTTTCATGAGTAACGGGTATATCGAAGGCGGTTAGAGCCGACTTTAACTTACGCTCTCGTTTTATTTAAAGCTGTAAAACCAAAATTAATTCCCCTAAATATTTCCATTTTGTAATAAAAAACTTTAATATTCCAACCAATAGGTTACAATAACCTCTCATGGTGTCAGTGTGAACGTAATTGAGCTAGTCTCAGGGTCCGTCGAACATTGTCTTCAAGTTCAGTGAGCCACATTAAGTGCCAGTCACCAGGATTTGAATATTATTAACCGAGTCTCCGTGGGCGTTGCTGTTGTCACTTGCGGGTGTTGCTGGGCAGTCTCTCCAAACTGACCTCTCTAATTGTTTGGCTTTGCTTTGTAACCTTTTTTGTTGCCTTTTGTTATTGCTGTGCAAAGGTGTCAAACGCATTTGCTGCAGGATTCACATATTCCCGCCCAAACACGTGCGTTGCTTTTGATGAGCGCTTTTTCATTTTGAAAGTCAGCGGCTGACCACACAGGGACCTTCGCCATGCACGCACACAATCTCACACATGACCATTAAGGACTGCCTTTGTCAACAGTTGCCTTTTAATTTTACTTCATTTATATTAACAAAAAAAAAACCCGCGTGTGATGTTGGCCTGGCTCTCTAATTGCTGTTGGATGAAATTTGTTTGTTAAGTGTTGGAGAGACACACCCACCAAACACAAATGAAAAAGGTGCCCCCTAAATGCCAAATGCGGAAACGGATGTTATGACCGTATAAAGTTGACTTTTGTGTATTTCCTGAGGTAGAAATCAACGAAATTGTTAGACAAATAATGATATTTTTTTCAAAGAACGCCAAACTTTTTGGGCGCACGAAAACTTTATTTATTTGCTTCAGAATTTGCCTGCGTCGCTCTTTTTTGTTAAATTTTACCTCCAAACTAGGGATTAAAACCGAAATGAAATGCGGTCTCGGTCAAGGCATTTATATTGGCCTAAAGACTTTTTACCTGTACCTCGAGCCAGCTTAATATTGATAGTATGGTAAAAAATGTTAAAAAAAAATATGAATAAGATATGAATAAGCCAACATTAAAAACATCTCCAAAAAAAAATAATAAAAAATCCCAATTGTATTATTTTTTTTAAACTAACCCACCTTACCAACCTAAATTCTTTAACCTCCAGACCTATCTCGTTTGATGAGGTCAAAGGTGAAAAAGCCTCACTTAAAAACAACAAAGCTCCTGGAGAAGACGAGATGGACAATAGGAGAGTAAAGCAATACTATTCTTGTTACTTATCTACAATGCTCTCAGGCTCTCAGACTCAGCTACTTTCCCCTTGCATAGAAAAGTGCTAACATTTTAATGTTACACAAACCCGGAATGCCTTCTCAAGAAATGGAATCTTACAGACCCATCAGCCTCCTCCCAGCCTTTGGCAAAATAATGGAAATATGTTTACTGCGTAGAATCCTGGAAACGGCCGCAGTAAACGCAAGATTCCTAAGTTCCAGTTCGGAAATCGGCTGAGACATGGCACGCCGGAGCAACTGTACAGAGTGGTCAACTTTGTCCTGGAAGGATTCCACGCCAAGGAGTACGTTGTGGCAGCGTACTTGGATATCCAACAGGCATTTGACCGCGTCTGGCATGATGGGCTCAATACTCAAATCTTTCTGATGGTCAGATCATTTTTATCTGACAGGACCTTCAGAGTGGTCCAGGATGGCCTTGCATCCCGAAAGAGAAGATTTGAGCAGGAGTACCTCAAGGTAGCGTCTTAGGCCCGCAGGACCTTCTGATCGCAACATTTGCCGACGACACTGCAATAATGTCCAGAAACAAGTGCATCTATATGGCAACATATGTACTTCAAGAATATCTAAAGAAATTTGAAAACTGGGCGTGTGCTGGAACATCTCGGTAAACCCTGAGAAGTGTGGAAGAGACATTAGTCCTAGAGTCTTTTTGCACGGTGAGGTCCTTCCGCACAACAAGAGCCACAAATACCTAGGGGTGTCCTTAGACAAAAGACTTACCTTTAAGCAGCATGTCGCTAAAGTGACTATCAGACTGCGCAGCAAAGCGACGAGGATGAGTTGGCTCCTTAACGCCAACAACAAACTGTCCCTAAAGAACAAAGTCCTGATATACAAGGCCAGACAACTCCTCCGAAGAAGGAGGATTAACGGGATCAGGGCAAGAAGGAGACCTTAATATTTATATTATTGCCTTAAACTTACTATTCACTGAACATCTACTTGCTTAACCCATTTTTATAACCTGTAATACCTGAAACTTAAATATATTCCTGTTAATACTAACTTGTTTATACTCACGACCTGAGTCAATCATCAAATTCACTGAAAGAAAAGACACATGTACACTAGGGTGGACGGCGATTAAAAAGTTAACTGATACCATCTTAAAGGATTACTTTTGGGGTGTACATAATAAATTAAAAAATCAAAAATTTTTAGATCATGTTTTAACCTCTGCGAAAAGCGTTCAAAGTTTTCACAAATATTACGTGTACGACACGTTCACCGAATCGAAATTTTGGCGACGAATTCTCCGTATCGTTTTAACAGTTGTCAAATTTGAATTTAATCGAGCAACAAATAAATATGGAGCAGGAATCGAATGTTAATTTTGGTCGGTAGACTAAGACCAAATATTGACGAAGCGAGCCCATTTCCAACGAAGAGATGCGTTTTATCCACGCTCTTATATGGGACTAAGTTTGTAAGCCGGTCCATTTCGGAAAGTGGGACTAATGTGGCTTGCAAGTTGGAGTCAGCATTCCACGAGCGGGATTCCGCATGAAAGCATGGACCTTCTAGTCAGACACTGCCGACATAACACTGAAAACCATTTTGAGTGACCATTTGGGCTACCAAATTTATAACGCATTCCCTGAATTTTTTGCATATATAAGTATAGTAATCCTCGTAATTATTAGATCCTGAAAGAATGGGAATTATCAAGTGGACGATAATCTATGTATAAGCAGCGCAGTAAAAATAGACTATTCGACAGAACGGCTGCAACCGTGATGCGCAGCACTTTAGTTCAGTTCGTGTGGGACCTCACTTCAAAGATATCCTTAAAGATATCCACTTAGTGTACTGCTAAAACTTGCTTTCATCTAGAAGTGAACAGCGCAGAATAGTAGAAATTTTGCCGTAATAAACGATTTTTACAAAATATATATTTAGTAAATATTATTTGCATATTGTATTGGTTTGGTTATAGATAAAACAAATTTTCAATGGTCATGGTACCTTTTTGTCAAATGTTATGACTTCAAACCAAGTCTACGCCAACTACTTAAAAATTAAACATGTAGGCAAGGGCAACAGTACGTAGAGTGATAAACTTTGACACCAAGTCGCAGACCCTAAAGCTAACTTTTTCTCAAAAATTTTTTTTGTTATGCATTTTTTAAACGAAAACGCATCGTTTAAGAAGGTATCAGTATGGCGTTACATTTTTACATACATAAAATGTCCGACCTTATGTACACTTATACAACCCCCTCTATTAAAATACAACACAACTTGTAAATATACCTATAAACACTCACCCTAGGAGAAAAAAAAAAAAAAAAAAAATTTAAAAAAAAAAACACGTTATTCTAATATAAACATAATATTAAACTTCAATTAAAATCAAAATAAGATAAAACCAAAAAACCAAAACTCAAAATATACAAATTAAGATAGACAAATTAAAATAAGTTAATCTTAGGAGTAACAGTAAGTTGTAAGAATTTAGAATTAGAGTATCCAAATAACGAATAAATGAAAAAAAAAAATAAATTCTTTAAATCAAATGCAGCTGAAAAATAGTAACTATTGACAAAATTGTCTTAAGCCCTAGGGTAAAACCCATCAGTGAGATATCCATTTCCATTTCCTCTTCCCCTTTCAAGCTGCGAAATTCAATTTCAAATTTAAATGTAATTAAATATACAAAAGCGTTAATTGAAACATTAGAGCAAACAATTTTATTGCTTAATTTACATGAAAATTAACTAAACAAGTGTCGGCGAAAAAGTTGGGCCAAACGAAATCACAGACCAGAGAAAAATTGCTAAAATGCCAGAAACAGAGCAGAGTTCATCAGCGTCCTCCCCCGCTGCCCACTGTAGAGGATAGCGGCGGAGTTCATAAAGACGCACAGCCATTAAGACATTTTAATTCTTGATTTTGCACCCTCACTGACCCAGCTGGAGTCTTTGGCCACGTCCAGTCCTGTTGCCTGGTTCATGACCCAACAAGCTGTCAATTTTTCTGGCTTGTCGTTCTTTTTTTTTTAATTTCGTCTGCGCGTCTTTTTTATGCCGTTGAGGCTCATTACATTTGCAAAATGTTTTCGTCTTTGGGTTTTCGTTTCTATATTTTCATTTTTGGGGTCTTGGTGGTCGTTAATGTTATTAGTTGTGTGCCCTGCCCAGAAAAGCAAATGCAATTGGATTAATAAATGCCATTAGATATTGCAAGTGTTTTATTTTTATTCCCATTTTGGTTCTTTTGTGCTTTTTGCGTGAGGATAATTTGTATTAATGCCATCATTTTATGCTACATTTAAGACGAGTTATGATTAGGGAGAGTGTGAAAGGAAGGAAGGAATGGTGATCATTGGGGCAAATTTTTATACATATAAATTATATTATAATAATAATAATAATTTTTTTATGGTATTTCCATATGGAACTCTGAATATTATGTTAAGTCCGATCGAATGGAAAAGATTAAAGTTGTTTCTTGTAACAATATTCCGTCAAATTATAAACATTGGCAAAATTTTGTTATGGGAATATTTGAAAAAAGGTTTAGAGAAAAGTCAGACAACAGTTTTACGTTCATTTTTTATAACTAGAAAGTCGCGTATTCCATATTTTTATTTGGGTAGCTTCAAAATTGAGCTTGGAGCTAGTCGTTTGTAAGCTAAACTCTCAACCTTTGAGAAATTTCCGTATAGAGTTCTGAAAATGGAAAACAAAAAAGTTTTTAGTAACAATTTTTTTGCCGATTTTCGGGATTTTTGAAATTTTTTAATAACGTTGGTAATATTTTATAAAGTGGAGCTTTATGTAAAAGTTTCAAGGTAATCGGATAAAACATTTAAAATTTTCATTCTACAGTCTTCCGCCCATTTTCCTACTTTTGTATTATATGTGGAGCCTTGAAAATGAGTTGAAGCTATGCGCTGGGAACAAAGTTTTTGCTCAAACAACTTTCACTTACCATTTTTAACCCAGGAGGTGAATTTTCCAAAATGTTGGTATTCAATCATTGTGGAATTTTCAATTCTTTTTATTATTAATTATTTTTTAAGCCTGATCCGATTACTAACAAAAGAGTTTCGTATCACAATTTTCCTCCCATATTCCGACCTTATGTGCTTAATTTCCAAAATTTGAGTAACGTTTTTATTTTTCATGAGTAACTTTAAAAATGAGCTTTTCTCGGTTTTTCCAAATTTCCCTACAGAATTTTCCAAAACCGAATCTCTGTACTCACTTTCAGCTAAGCTATACTGTGAACAGATCTGGTTTGGGCTGTGCAGTCAGTCAATTAGTTAAGTTGAACTCTTTTATATAAATAGATTGAAAGTTGAAGTGGTTCATGGAGTTAACGTGTTGGAACCACGTAGGAAGTGGATATTATTACCGCAAAAAAAAGCACCAAAAAAAATTGTTCACCATTTTTGTTTTCAATAAAAAAATCCGAAAATTGACAATGACAAAAATTTTTGTTAATTTTATAAACATTTTTAAAAATCGGCTGGAATGCTGAATTTGGTTGTGGTACAACTTAGTTTTCCAACTATGGTCACCCTAATCCACAACGAAATTAAAATAATCAAATCGTATGACAGCTAAATGATATAGACGTTCGATATGCCAGAAATTGGGATTTTTTAAAGGTACTGTATACCTTCAGGTGTCATTTTTTAAGGGCTGATATAAATAATTAACAAAAAAAAAAAAAAAAAATAAATAAAATATAAAATCAAAAAATAACAAAAAAAAAATATAAAAAAAAAAAAAATAAAAATAAAAAAAATAATTTAAACCTATTTATAAAATATAAAAAATAAATTCAAAAAAATAAATAAATAATACTCCATTGAATAAAAAAAAAAAAAAAAATTTTTTTTAGTGGGGCCGTTTTCGAGAAAATCGCGGAAAGATACTTTTTAGATTCTGAAAAAAGTACCTTTATAAAATGTGTATATCTTTAGTATTTGTGCATTCATTATGAAATGGTAATGCTTTCTTGGAAGGTAATTGAACGCCCTATCATTCATTCATACACCACTTCTTAATCTGGTGCTTGACTTCGGCGTTATAAAGGCTTTTATCGGCCACTTTGCATTAAATTGATCATTTTTTTTTAAAAAGCTAGATTTTAAGTGCGATTTTCACCACGAAAACAATTGTGTAAAATTTATTTTATTGCTGGGCACTAAAGATTTAGCTATTTAAAATTCAACGCCATGTTATTTTTTATTAAAATCCGTTGAAGAAGTTATTGGCATTTAAGTAAAAAATTGCAGGTTTCAAATTCATGCAAGTTGACATATCTCTCGTTTACAAAAATAAAAATCATGATAAATGCCTTCAGAAAATTAATATTAAAAATTGAGAAAAATTATATTTTTACTTAACGCTTATTAATTTTGATTTTCCTTAACTCTACAACAATCTAAGTGAATGTACAGTTTTCAATATTTATGACCCTGGCATTATTGACTTGCCTTTATCCGAGCTAATGTATATATATATATAAAAAGGGTTCAACCTGACTGATTTTGTATTATTTGGTGACCGTCCTGTACCCAAAAAACATAGAAAGCTGGAGTTTTCACAGTAGTTTTATCTTATGCTGTGAGGTACTTAGGCCGGATTTTGGAAAATTCTGTCAGGGGAAATGTGGAAAATTCAGCGGAAAACTGTTCTTATGAAACTTTTTGTTTTCCATCCGATCAAGTTCAAACTTATTTTTAAAGGTCTATATGAAAATTCAACAACTTCTGCTTTCAAAATCTTCCGGAAAATTCCCACCCCCTGGGTTGAAAGTGGGTGGTCAAGGTTGAGAGGAAACTAGTTGCTGGCAGGATTCGCTCCAAACTCTTTTTCAAGTACATAATAAAATATAGGAAGCGAAACTTTAAATTTATATAAAGGAAATCTATCCATGAAGTCGGAAAATTCACGGAAAACTGTTGTATGAAACTTTTTGTTTATTATCGATAAGTTCAAACTCATTTTCAAGATCTATATAAAAATTCATAATATCTGTGACTAATTTTCAGGAAAATCCCACTTGGAAAAGTCGGAAAAGGGTCGAAAAAGTTTGTATGGTAAAATTTTTTTCTTCCGATGGACTTGAAACTTGGTCTTGCAAGAATATTGCGAACCATAATTGACATATTTTGCCGCGTCATTGAAAGAGCACAATTAGGAACTGGAAAATTCCTGCACCCCAAACCAACTTTTTTTCATCCGATTGGCTTGAAATTCGGTTTATTAGATAGAATAGGAGTTTTAGATGTGATTTACCGAAGTGGGAAAATTCGGTTACGAAAATTGCCGGAAAATTCTGCATGCGAAAAACTATTTTCATCATTGTTAAAACTCGGTTTGAAAGGATAGAATACGAAATAATTAAAATTGGGTTTTTCAATATCGGAAAATCCGCCCCCAGCCGTTAAAATGCCCGGAAAATTACTACAAAAATTACTATTAATCCGATTGACTTATGGTTGTAGAGGTAAGAAGAAATTTGTTTATTTCATTTGGGATGTGGGTGGGATGTGTGGGCGGGAGGTTGGGTGGGATCTTGGGCGGGAAGTGTGTCCTACACACACTGTAGGTGGGAAGAATATGGTATGAGGCAGGAAGTGAGAGAGGGATGTGGGGGGGACATGCGGAGGGATCAAATGGTTGGGATGTGCAAAGGGATGTGAGTGGGAGGGATGCTAGGAGGGATGTGGGTGGGATGTGGAAGGGATGTAAGTTGGAGAGATGTCGGGAGGGATGTGGGTGGGATGTGGAAGGGATGTGGGCGGGATGTGGGAGGGATGCGGATGGGATGTGGGCCGGAAGTTTGAGGGGATGTGGGTGGGATGTGGGCGGGAAGAGAGGGATGTGGGAGAGGGATGTGGGTGGGATGTGGAGGTATGTGGGCAGGATGTGGGCGGAAAGTGGGGGGGGGGGGGGGAACTGGGGGGTGGGTGGAGGAAGTGGGGTGGGAGGGATGGGGGTGGGGTTCGATTTCTGGGTTCTGCGGTGTATTATTATATGTGATATTGTTTGGTTCTATAAAAGGGCAGCGAAGCGCGTCAGGTTATTTGGTAGTAATATATAAAATGTGTAGGAATAAAGTTTGCATAGTTTGAAGGGCATTTATCATGATATTTGTTGTGTGTATAAACGGGGTATTAGTTTGATTGTTTTTGTGTTCGTCGTAGGAGGCATAGTTAACATTCAAACTTTTCTGTTTAAGGACTACTATGACCTGCCAAATGTACAGTTACTCTTTAAATCTTTGCAACATTTTGGAAAAAGTAGTTCCGAGATAATAGCATTTAAAGTTTCGACATCTGTTTTCGATGAAAAATAAATTATTTTTAATAAATGTAAAAAATGGATTTGGTGCATTTTGGGTGTTAGCTTTCAGCGAAAACAAAAATTATGAAAATCGGTTAGCCCGTTCTCAAGAATTTTGGTCAAAGAGCGACAAGACATGGTAAAAATAAAAGTTCCGAGTAAAATTTAAAAAATTTTTTTTTTTTAGTTGCGATGATTTTATAATTAGTTTTAAAGTTTTTTAACTAAAAAGAAAAAAAAAACATGGAATTTTAAAAAATACAAAGGTCGATAAAAAATGTTTCATATAAAAGAGTCGGGAAAAATACTGTTTTTAATTATTTCTGTAAAACCTTTTTTTCGGATCTGCTTGAAAGTTTTACAGGATGTTTATAAGACCCTAATAGATCGTTTAAGCAAATAAAAAAAAATTTAAAAAAAAATGTTTGAAGGTATACAGTACCCTTAAAGTTTGGTAAATATATAGCACAAAGCTTTAAAACTGACTGCGTGGAAATTTTTCTTTAAGGACATATTTTTATTTGATTATAACTTCATTAATTTGAAACTTTAAAAGTTTTCAACTTTTTGAAAGCACAAGCCTCACAAAGCAGAGAATGATTGTAATAAAACAAAAACGGTTTCTATTAAAACAAGGAAAAACAATTACCCTGCGTATTTACAAAAAAGTCTAAGCTCTGCCTAGGAGGATCATGGGGCAGATTGCCCATTCACCTTGTAGCATTCATAAGAAACAAGAAAATCACCTTCAAAAACCATAGCTGAATTTCAGGCTGCGAATTTAACATGATAACAATGAAATTCCTATGTCTTTATTCGCTGAAGTAGCCTAACTAGCTAACTGGTAGGTTGTTTGAAGCGTGAACTGCAAACAAGTCCGCTGATAAGAGGTTGTGGTTATTTTCCGTACAGCGATCGTTGTAGGGACATATCATTTGCTATTCCAAATTGTTGTAATTAATCTACCACTTATAATTAAATACTGACCTTGAACCATCAACAGCTTCTAAGAACCCATATATAAATCGATTCTTTAAATCGATTTTATTCCATTTTTTCGCCAACTACAAATTATTACATATTATTTTCTTGATTCTGCTATGGTAGATAGTTTCAATCATATGATCTTTGTTTTTTGCTTTGTTTTTATTTTGAAAGAATCCACTTTGATCCTAAGATATTACGTATTGGGATCCTATTTTTTACTGCACTCGTAGCTGAAACTTTTCCGGTAATGTTCCAATTCATCGTTCCGATTCGTAAAAAATTATACAGTTTTTCATTTCAGACAAGTGTTTTGTTTTAAAAAAAGATTGTTTTCAGTAATAATTATTTATGTGTTCTTACATATTCCGTCTGCACATTTTTAGCCCCATGTAAATGGCTTGCCTTTACGATGCTCTTGCACTACTTTATACTACCTGACTAATACTACTTAAATCATTATTATAGATAAGTACATAACCTTAAAAATATTGCCTTACTCCTTTATAAATTGCCGAACTTTTGGTTACGCTTCACCAGCTTGCCACGCCCCAAGTACCACACAGACTGGCAATTACCTAGTTGAGTGGGGAGCGTGGGCGGGGTGGCGATTTCTATTTACCTCCCACACCAACCAACCAAAAAAAAAACGCCGGCAAGCTCTCCTGCCGGCGTTGCAGCAAAATTTCATTAGACTATAATTTTTAATTGAAAACTGTATATCATTGCCAAAGCTGGCAAGAGGCACAGTCTGGTAGCTCCACCTTCCTCTGCCCCTTCCCCATTCGCTGTGGGTGGCTTGGAGAAAAATGCACGAAAATATTTTGTAAGCAGATTTATAGTTTCGAAAAATAATAATTATTTGCCCAGGCGGTGAACAAGGACACGGCAAACAGGTTCAACCCTATTTGGGTGCCATGGTTGTCTCTTTCCCACTTGCAGAGTGTTCCGTTTTAGATTAGTTTATCATTTAATTATTTTTTCCCAGCATATACATAGTGGTAGAAGTAACTCCTCGAAGAAGATTAAATATGTATCCACATTGCACACTTTTAATTTGGTTAGTTTCATTTGCCGAAAAGAATTCAATTTGTTTGGTGTCGCTTGAAAAAGGGGTTTTGTGCCAAATAGCAGACGTAATCCCCAAGGATATTGTGCACTGATTTGGTTATAGCCAAATGTGTGAGATGTGAAAGGTTGTGTGTGTGTGATGTTTTGGGTGTGTCAATCGAAAAGTAATTTAATAAACACGGCAGCTACTTACTTAGGTTAATACCAGAGGTAAACATAAGCGGCGTGAGTAAAATGTCTTTTAGGTGGGATTTTTAAAATTCTGAATTACAAAATATATTTAATATCTAAAAAAAAGGGATAGTGAAGACGTATAAAAATATATATATATAGATCAATACAAACATTATGTTCAAAATAATGTACTTATTTTCCTAAGAAAACAATGATACAACTTTTTTGGTTGCTGCATGATTTCCTTTTTGAGACGTAGAGCTGATACTTAATTCCAGTTGTTTTAAGAATATTACAAATGGCAAACTAAAATATTTAAATTTAAGTATTAAATTTTGTTATTTCAGGCTGTTTTAGAGGTTTGGCTAAAAATTTAAAGAGCGGCAATATATTTTGAGATTATGATAAAATGCTACCCCTCCCGCGCTCATCTCTATTTTAAAGGTCTTGCAGTTTTTGTTGATCCTAGTTGGCTATGTTTGAACAAAATTTGAGAATTGAGTTTTATATGTTAGCTGTCTCATTAGACTGCCGTGCCTTGCGCTGGAAAGACATATAAATTTCTTTCTCAACTTATTTATTTTTAATTTAACAAGCATTATATCCACGCTTTGATGTGCATTTTGGTATTAAACTTGAAATTTTACGGATTGTGTAGAGGAGCTTGCACCATAGAAGCGTTTTATTTACTTGATAATTTTGAACACTTTTAATTTTAAATTTTTTCGGATATTTTTGGACTTTTGGATTTTAATTTTTTTAATTTTCTAACATTTTTATCTCTTGTCTTTCGATTTTTTTTTTTGTTAGGTACGTCCCGTTGTTTTTAGGTCAAGATGACGGTAGATTATTCAGGGCCATACGGGTACTTGGAACATGGGCCAGGATTTGTGAGCAAGCCGATTTTTTATGGTGATTGAAACGAATCGCTGCCTCTCTAGGATCAGGTTCGCAAAAGTCACGCGTTGGTGTTAATTTATCAAGCTCCCTGTTGAAGGCAATTGAAGGGGATTGCATTCTTTTTAATTAGCAAGATTCTCCTGCTTCAAGGATAGAATAATTGCTTTTTAATGCGACGCCTTAATGTTGGGCCTTTCATTTTCTTTCGGTGTTTTAGAGCGTATTTGACTTGATGAGGTGGTGCTCAAGAATAAGGATGCAAGACTGTTTTTAATATCTGACATGTTCAATTTCTGTGCCTTGGCAGGCAGAGGTGGTCGTCGGCTGGTCTGCCTTGCCTGAGCCTCAAAATAGCGTCCATCTATAGGAATGGGTTTTTTCACCACCTGTTATTTGCTTCCTGATGCTCCCTTTCATCCTCCGTCTGTACCAAAGGTGCAGTCTTATAGAATCGCTGCGCCAGAATACTTTGATCATATAATCGAGGATGGCAATAGAAAAGGATTTGCTTTCGTAGACCACTGTTTTATGGTGTTGGGCGCGTGCCTTGAGTGCGACGGCCGGATTTTCGTACCAAGAAAATTTAAAGTTGATTCGCAATGTATTATCACCAAAGACATTTTCCGCATTAGAGGATTAACGAAATAGTATTCCGAGCTTAGCTCAACACACACTTCAATACAAGATAAGTTACACCAAAATTTTATGAATTATAATTTTGAGCAATAACACACTACCAAAGCGCCACAACCGACTACAGAGGTGTCTTTTTTTCCAATTATTGATAACGACTTTTTACACTAATATAAATATCGAAGTGATACTTTTCCGCAATAGAATTACATTACATGACATTTTTTTAAAATCCGACAACCCTATTAATGTGTCCCTAACAACATATATGTATAGGGTATTCACCAGTCCTAAAAGGTAAAAGGTAAATCAAAAATGGTAAACTCGAAAAGTTTACGACACAAAAGCAAAATGCGTAAGAAAACAAGTAAGAAAGTCAGTCAAGCCTGTCTGTAATATACTCTGTACCTGTAGTGGTCATAACTTGACCAATAGATGACACCACTACTTGATTTTCTAAGCGGACCAATAGATGGCTACACTACTGTGACCATTTCAAAACTGACGAATAGATAGGCAGCACTACTGTCACTATGTGGCGGTTCCAGTTTCAGTTCATCCAGCTCCAATAACAGATCCAGTTCATCTATCTGGATAACACATCACAAACAACTTTTATAGCTCGATACTCCCGTCTGTTTATATCTTACATCTCTAACCCACACACACACTTAACACACCGCCATTCTGTGACACTCATTCTTACCGGTAACACGCCGTCTCCAATAAACCGAACTTAAATTTCATTTGTGTTTTAAACTTAATAGTTATTATAAAACCCCTTCTTGATTGGAAGAATCTTATTATATCTTTGGCAAATCGATAAATACTAGGGGAAAGTCTCCTGTTGTGGACACGCTCCGGTTGTGGACACCCCAGTCTACTTTTTGACAGTTAACAGATGCCGCCAAACTGAGTAATTTCAAACTTGTAGTTTGACAGTACACATAATCTGAGCCAATACCGAAGTGTAAACACGCATTTGGTTTCTCGCTGTAAGCAAATAAAAAATAATCGTGAAAATTTTTCCGAGTTTCTATTTTTTTCGATTTCCACATTGCGTTAAGTCGAAGCAAAAAATTAAAAAAGATTGACTATTACACTTTGTTTTTTAGTGCATTAAGTGTACTTTGTGATGTGATATCAAGTTTCAGTGAAATGTTTGTGTAGTGTAAATTTGCTGAAAAAAATAAAAATGGCTATCATTTCCAAGAATGGACACACTTGCACCGGTTGTGGACACCCTCGTTTTTGGTGTTTAAAGCGTGTGTTTGGCCATAAAACTGTCAAATATCGTGGTTTATGTTAGTGTAACATATTTTAACAGCATTTTTGTGAATTTTTGAGCATTTTTAGCCATGTCAACACCAAAAATATCGTCCGATTCATCAATAATCAATTTTAATGGGCTGGTCGATGCCATTAAGCAATGCCACATCGATAAGAAGGCAGTCAAAGCTACAGCCGAGGAATATGGGCTTCCTCGAACCACTTTGATCCGGTAATTGGAGAAAGTCAGAGCTGTAGAAGTCGCGACAGAAGCTGATCTTGATGAAGACAATCAGCGTCGTATCATCGTTTCCGCCGATCCCAATATTGGGCGAGAAGAAAAGGTGTTAACCTCCCCCGAACCATCCACTTCACGAGCGTCTTCGGCTAGCCTTATAACTGTTGGATGAGATTGGGTCGGTGCAAGGAACTTCTCCGAAAAAGCCATCAAGCTGCTGTGCTAACTTCTCCGGAAGGTGTCGAAGTTTTGAGCGAGAAGGCAAAAAAATCAGCTGAGCGAGCAGCCAAGCGTGATTCTGTGTCGCAGAAGAAAGCATCTTAGTCATTGGATTTTGTTTGGCGCTCTTGCCAATAAAACTGACCGCTGCATATTCGATCCATTGTAATGTCTGCGATCGTTCTGTGCATTTGAAGTGCGCTGGCATGACGGCCAGCTATTTCACATGCAAAAATTGCATTTCGGAATACTTTTTTTCATTTTGTCACTGAAGGCCATCATTTTTTGATTTTTTTGCCACTGAAGGCGATTATTTTTGCTTTTTTTTCCACTGAAGGCTTCTTAAATAAATAAATTAAATAAACTAAATAAATAAATAAAAAAAAAAAATAAAATAAACAAATTTGGCCATTTTAATTCATATTTTTCCATTTCTAGCGATTTTACAAAGGTGTTACAAACGGGTAAAAAAATGTTCACTTTATACAGGGAAGCCCATATTCGACGGACCCATGTTTTTTTTTTAAAAAAAAAAAAAAATAAAAATTTGGCGGTTGGCAATCTTAATCATTTAATTTGTTCAGTGAATATTAACTTCAAATGGCCGCCTCTGGCGTTGATGGCGTTTGTGGCCTTTTGCAGCATTTTCCATCGATTTCGCCAACATTTCGGCCGGAATAGCGGCTATTTCTTCACGAATGTTGTCCTTGAGCTCTTCTACGGTCCTTGGCTTGTTAACGTAAACCTTTGACTTCAAATATCCCCACAAGAAGAAGTCAGGCGGCGTCAAATCGGGCGAACGCGGTGGCCAGTCCAAATCACCACTTTTCGACATCAAACGGCCCGGAAACAATTTCTTCAGAAAATCGATTGTTATGCGACTTGTGTGCGGTGGAGCGCCGTCTTGTTGAAACCAGAACTGCCTCATACGCTTTCGACGAATAATTGGCATCACAAAATTGGTCATCATGTCGCGATAACGCTCCTGGTTGATGGTAACAGCATGGCCATTTTCATTTTGGAAGAAAAACGGCCCAATGACCGTTTTCGCACTAACGCCGCACCAAACTGTGACTTTTTCGTCATGAAGAGGCACTTCTTGAATTTCCTCTGGATATTCAGAGGCGTAAATACGGCGATTTTGCTTATTTACGGTCCCATTCAATGTGAAATGGGAAAATGTGAAATTTTTTAAAAAAGCACGTTGAGTTTTCACAATTGACTTGTTCTGTTGAATGTAAATTTCAACTATTTCAGAGCGCTCGCGTGGCGTGTATTGTTCCATGGTAAAAATCTGCTTGGACTGACGCTTCAAACGCGGTATGTCATTAAGCGATCTGACATCTCTGTCAAAAGTTATGGCGTTGCCAGATGGGTCCGTCGAATATGGACAACCCTGTACATGGCTGCAATTTTTTTTCCATTTGTCTAAAACAATAGGTTACTTCAGAGGAAAGTTAGCTAGAGTCTCTAGCTTTACAATGATGTTCATATCACCGCATAATGTTGACTTGGAAAAAAGCTATTAGTGAAAAACGCAACTATGTCCACAACCGGAGACTTTCCCCTACTAATTACTAACTATCTCTTGAAGGTACAAACCTTCAAACTACAAAACAGGCCAGTGAAATCATGTTTTGACCAGCGGAATGCCCAGATAAATTACCAATACAAAAGTTTAAGAGATATAACATTTTTTCGAATTGCGAGGGCGGTAGGGGGCGTGGAAAAAATGGAAAATTTTGTTGATCTGCCTGCAAGAATAAAAAGTAAATGTCCCATACATGTCAAACCTCTTTCTCTGAGATCTGTGAGTTCATACAGACGAACGCCGAAACATGGCTATATAGACTCGATTGTTGATGCTGATCAAGAATATATATCCTTTATACGGTCGGAAATGTTTCCTTGTCTTGCTGCCCTGAGATATGTTTAAGCGAAAAAGCAAATAAAAGCCTATTCGATATTTTTGACATGAAAATAGATGGTCACACCAAAAAATGCACATACATTTAGCTCAGGGTTCCTCGGTACCGAACTGAACCGAACCACTTATAGTTCCCGATCGGTTTGAATCCCTGATTTTATTATTAATTAATTTGCATTTTATTACACAAATTTTTTAATTCTCATTAAGCATAGATAAGAGACTATTAGGTAGTTTTATTTGTGTTCTCTGCCATTATTTCCTTGTCAAGTTTTTTTCTCACATTCTAATCTCTGCTTTTCATCTACATTGCATTTCTGCTTTTGCATGCCAGCAACCATATGTAGAAGGTAATCATTCTTCTGGGCTGTACGTAATCCAAAATGGGCAGGTTCCGATGATGCCCGCATTGCCCGGCTCGATGCGCTCGCTAGGGATTCAGCCGTAGACCCGATTTCTTTCGTATTCCGGGGAGGTACACTTGGGATATAATTTATTTTATTATTTTTTAATAGTATCCCATTCATTGAAAATTAATTATATTTTGATTGATTGATTAAAAAAATTCTTAATTTTAGGCTAATAAAGTCAAATCCCCAGAGAAATATTTATTCATTAATTTCATGACTCTCACAAAGTCGTTCCAAAAACATGGAATAACAAAAACCATCCACCCACCATTTTTCCCCCCGTCCAGGATCAACTGCAACCAACTGAACTACCCATTACATACTCAGTTAACTCAATTCTTTTGTTTGCTCGCAAATGTTGGCAGCCAAATTGAATTCAAATTCAATTTGAACTTTTCAATTTTCCACATTTCGAATGCGTAAAATGTAATGAAAATTATGAAGGAAAAAAAAGGTGAAAGCCAAATGAAATTTTACAAACCAAATTGTTTATGCGCTCTTGAGCAACACTTTTAGCGTTAACAGACAGACACAACGAGGAGAGGACGATTCAGACTGAAATTTCTGGGACAGTAAAGTAAATGAAATGAAACATAAATTGAAATTGAAATACGGGTAAGCTTCAGGCGTGTGTGCGTAGTACGTACCTCTTCTTGTTGTCGTTGCCGCGGGCAGCGCTTTTTGTGTGGCTCTTGTTTGAGTTGGCTGGGTGTGACATTTGACGCCCGCCCGGACGCATTCGCTAGTTATGACTGTTACAAACTTTAATCAGTCTGCTGCCTTTCTCAATTTTTACGAGGCACTTGGATCAGAGCTGATGAGATACACAGCGCCCATCAACTGAGCATCCGCAGGTACGTCCACGTGCAGGACGTTCCACATTGTTGACCGAACATAAAAAACGATGTTCGTTGTCTAACAGACATTGAAAGCAAAATGAGACTGGGCGGAAGTGGGTAGGAATTGGGCCAGCAGATACCCTATTTTTTTGAACTGATAATAACTTCAGAAAGGACTAGGAAAGTTCAAAGTTGACTTTTTCATTCCTGTTACTTTTACTTTAAATCTCAAACTTTGCAGAAATTCTCTGTCTATATGAACTTAAAAGAACTGTAAGACAGAAACCAGGGCGTCGCTATCTAATGTGTATACAAAACTGCTCAGCGGTAGCGGCGTTGAACCACCGACAGTATAAACAACAATGCCGCAATTATCCAGAAGATTATTATGCGATTCTTCTATTAGATCCTAGCGATATCGCATAACAATCGCATTCTGATCTCCCTTCGGGAAGAAGTGAGCCACTCTGCGACAGCTCTGGGATGAAGGAAAGCGTTTTTTCTGGGTAAAAGGAAGAAATTGCCTCAGTCGAAGTACCAAAAGTCCACAAATTTTTTACTTTTCACAGCTTTGACTGATCAATATGTATTCTTGCTTCTGCTTCTGCTTTCAAGAAAAAAAGAAGCCACAGCAGTGAAGAGATGCAAGAAACCTCTGTCGCTTGCGCTGACGTCGACTTGCATAAAGCAGCAGCAAACTCAAAATCAACAAGTTAGAGCGTTGCAGTCGAATGGCGCGACTTCAAAATACACTGTACAATTGACACACATGGATGCTCTTCCGACCCAATACCATGTATGGAGTGACACGCATAAACCACGCTCGTTCACCCAATGCCATGCATGGGAGTGATGTAACGACGTTCTCTCAACCCAAAGAGATGCTTCTTTCTTGACGGAAATGCTCTGTTAAATATTTCACATTACGTACTCTTCATTCGAGCCCATGCACTTGCACCCGGGGTGCTCCACTTCCGTGTTCAATGCACAATAACTGTTACAGAGGCTTCCACTTTGAGGATTGATAACACCTTTTTTCAAATCCTTTCTATTCCCTTTTACGATGAAAAAAAAATTGATTGTTCGCCTCTCTCTCTCCTACAATTTGACAGAGCGTCACGACTCACCAACGTACAAAGAGCAACGACCTGGGTTGACGAATATAGACCGACTGACCCCAGCTGTACTAAGAGGGGACTCACACGGAGTATCTGCCTGAAATAAGCTGTTACTTCCCACAAGAAGAGTTGTTTCGTGTATAACTTTGATCTGTTTTTCTATCGAATTTATCATACAGAATATAGATAGATTTAAGGCCTAAGAAAATATATATTAAGCGAAAAGGTTCTAACTTTAAAATTGTGACTGACAGTTTTTTGCCGTGGAAATATTGCAAATCTGAAACAAACTTGATCTGCGTACGGTATACCTGTTCTTTGCATTTGTGTCTCTGTCTCTTATAGTCTCTGAGATCGACGCGTTCATACAGACAGACGGACAAACGGACATATATCGGCTCGGCTATTGATGATGTTCAAGAATATATACTTTTAGGGGCGGAAATGTTTCGCCCCACATACATTTACACTTTTATGTCCCCCTTTTACCCCAGGCTTTTTAATATCGAATCTTATACAAACTTTTTTTTTTGGATCCCATATCAGAACTATACCTCATTAAGCATGCACAAAAACATTATTGACAAAAAACACACAGCAACAGCAGTCGGTGCTTATGATTTTATACCCTGTACCCAGTAAAAATGGGTAAAGCTAAGATTTATGAAATTGTAGGGGACGCATGTGAAACAGAAAACGATTGTTTTTTGGAGCCGTCCTGGATCCCCAATTTTGCTGCTCTCGCTGCTCGTTACGAGGATTTCAAGTCTCGTTTTGTCAATTCACAGAAGCAGACTAAATAGAAACTAACAGCGGTTTTTAAAACACAGGAAAGAAGTAAATAAATTTGAGCGTTATTTACGGCGTTACAGGGTGCAGAGGTATTACTATGTTAATCCAAAAGAACACAAACCGGCTTTTCTTAATTGTTACCACGTTTATGCTATGAAAATCACGCGTTTCTTCCATTTAAATTGAGTTGATCCCCCCCCGTTTATGCAGCTGTGGGGTAAAAAAATTCTACGTGACACTTTTTTGGCAGGATGGCGGCATTAGCACAAGCAGTTGTCTGCGCATCTCGTTTAACGGGGGTGATAACACAAAAAGCGAGGATCAGCTGTTCAGTTGTCCGAACAAATGCAAATTGAAAGTGATTGCACTGGAAACATTACCAAAATCTTTGCCCAGTTGGAAGCAACCTTGCCCAGCCAAACTTATGATTGAACAAAAATTTTAGTATAAATAAAATCCCCTTTACCCATTTCTATTATAAATAAATTTCCCCCAAGGGAGGGGTTTAACCCCAAAAAACCAATGAGATAGCATCTGAGGCACAAATTTACCAAGAGAATGTTTCGACCCGAAGAATTCAACGTCATTTAAATAGGTTTATTGGAAAAATTGCTGTGTGAGAACCGTTAAGCATTCAATACACTATGTATAGGGATGTATATCTTAATATAAAACCGAATCAATTTTATGATTAGGGGGGTATGGTGGAAAAAAATATAAAGATATAATTTTAAGTGGGAGTTGGGCCCTAGCATTAAGGCGTATAAGATGAAAATCCTATTTTTCAAGATGATTCTTTACCTTACCTTCGGGCTCGATCTGTAGTAATTCAGTAAGCATTTATTTTTAAAACAACTAAATCAGTCAATTTTGACCTTATTCTGAACAGGGGTACCAATTTTGAAGGAAGAATTGAGCATTAAGTCCCTAAATTGGCCCAGGAAACAGCCCACGACCTCAACCCAATAGAGAGGCTATGGGCCCACCCGGATACACGAAAATAAAAAAATAGGAAGGCCTAGAACTCATCGTGAGTAAAGAAGGATGTGATTAGCAAAAGTATAGTTTCGAGGATATTTAAACTAACGAGTTATATATGACCAATAGGGTAAAATGTGTGAATTAAAGCAAGGGGGGTACTACAAAGTACTAGTTTAAATTAAAAAAAAAAATTATCATTAATTTGATACCAAATATATATATTAGATAGCAACTATAATTACAAATTAAATTATTATTTGTCGAGTCTATGCACTATTATAAATATTATATTTTTATACCCTGTACCCATTAAAAATGGGTAAAAGGGGATTATGAAGTTGTGCAAATGTATGTAACAGGGAGAAGGAACCATTTCCGACCCTATAAAGTATATATATTCTTGATCAGCATCAACAGCCGAGTCGATTTAGCCATGTCCGTCTGTCCGTCCGTCTGTCTGTATGAACGCGTCGATCTCAGAGATGGTAAAAGATAGAGGTTTGACATGTATGGGACAAATGCTTCTTTTTATCTGTACGCTGATCAAGTTTGTTTCAAATTTTGGCCACGCCCCTCCCGCCCGCAATTTGGAAAAAACGTTATATCTCCCACAGTTTTGAAGATAGACGATTCGTACTTTTGAGCGATAGTTAGTAATTAGCAAAATGAATCGATTTGCCGAAGAAATGATAAAAATCGGATGAACGGTTCAGAAGTTATGAGCAAAAAAACGCGAACCAAGCCCCTTGCTACCACCCCACCCAACCCTAAAAAATTTTGCATACTTTTTGGATGGTCACCCTAAGGAGGAAGAGAACTTTAAATTGTTCGAAAAGAGTTTTGTGTATGGCGTTAAAGTTGTCTTATGAAAAAAAAAAATAAAATTTATAAATTTTAGACTGTAAATTGTGAAAGAGTTTTGTTAGAGCCGGATTAATATATTGTTTTTCCTTTACTAAGCCAAGCAATTCGACCACTTCATCTTCCGCCCAAAATGATCGCTTGCTCTAAAAATCCATACTTATGGATATTTATGTGCGCAAACAATTGGCTAAAATTTATGAACAGCTGTTTGCTAAAGCACAATGTTACCAGACATTGAGTAAAAAGATCTGGTAGCATCTGCGTAACTTAAGTTGGCTACGCCATAGCATTTCATGAATTGACGTCGAATTCATAGTCAACTTTCGTGTGTAAGTCGAATTGCTGAAATGGTGTTTATGCACTGATTCAATGATTTGCAAAATCAACATATAAATGAAAGAAGTATGTTTCTATCAATTTAGTGAAATTTTTTAATTTCGCACTTGCTCTGAATTTTTTTGGGTTGTTTAGAGCGTGCTTGACAGGCGTTACAGTGTGACTCTAAAATTTTCCCTTGTCTTGACCAATTTTGGACAAGGTTCAACTTGATTCGTGTGGATACTCATTGAACCCTAACCCTACAGGGTGTAATAACGATGCACTGCAACCATCCAGACAGGACATGACTGCACTCCTTTATGTTTAGTTGAAACCCGAACACCGTCACCCCAAATACTGAACACAATTCCGAACTCTACCCAAACTCCACTATGTGCAACAACGAGCCCAACAATTATTATTTTACAAATTGATATTTATGAAGCAATTTACAAAATGTTTTTACGCCAAACGACTTTTTCACATGTCCTCACACACACACACACACACACTAAGGGCAACCTCCGGAGTTGCAACTCGTAGAGTCGGAGGCTTTGGACAAACATTGCACAGATTGCAGATTGCAACCCCAGAGGCATCCAACCAAAACCAACACCAACAACTGCATTGTCAATGCAGTCGAGCAAAAAAATGTTATGAATTTCATTGCGGCGGCAGGACGGAACGGAAACAACGTTGACTTTTTCGGCCAAGGTCCGCACAAATGTTTATTAATTTTATTGAACAATTAATTAAATGCGGGCATAATGTTTTGTCAGTGGTCGACAATATGACGACAGCTGCAGACGACGACGCTGAGCCTGCAAGTATGCAACACAATATTAAAATACCAACAAAATGAGGCTCGATGCGGAGGAGACGATGTACGAGCATTGCCAATGTGTTCTGGAAACTTGTTCGGCCATATGAAGGCAATCAAAATGGGTTTTAAGCTTGAGCTCGGAGGCCTATACTCAGATGAGATAAATTTTTAGTTTGGTACGATATTTTACATGAATAGAAACAATTTCATACAAATAAGATGCATTCTCAAACGTACTCAGATTTCAAAGTTGTACAAAATTGTTTCTATTCATGTGAAATATCGTGAAAATTGTCAAGTACAAATAATAATATTTGTATTAATAATTGTTTTATTAATAATATAAAAGGATTTCATTTAAAGGCTTATTTTTCCGACTCTTCTAGAAATTAATAACTTTTTGGTGTTCTCCGTACGAAATCGTTTTCCAAAACATCTGTAAACGCGTTTGGTTTTATGAACCCGAAAAATTGCAACAGCAGTTGCATAACAGTTACTGCAATAACAACAATTAAAAGGCCGTTAGCACTCAATTGCCAATTGTTGCAGTCACAAATTGTTTTTATTGAAATGGGCCAGCAATCTGTGGGTCCATTCCTCCTATTGATATATAGTCGGTAAAACATTTTTTAGGCAATTTATTTGCATATTGTAATATGTGAAGTGGAAATGGAAGTGATATGCACTTGACAGTAAAGTGGGCGACGCACTCACTCGCACACACCCCATATTGAGTACACATATCGAGGGTTGCTGGCCCTTTGAAAAAGGTTTTGCATTCCTTGCTCTACTGTTTTCTTTTTTTTTTTGCGTATTTAGCGGCCAGGCGCGCTTAAACAAATAGAAATTTACATTTCGCTGCCATAAACACTTTTAAATTTGAATTTCATTTTGTGTGTGTGTTTTTTTTTTAAATGCTCGCCATGCAAATTGAAATTGATGCCAAGGTAAACAATTTCGCAAAGAGGGCGGAAGGTCAGTCAGGGTCTGTCTGCAATAATCTCCCTTCTGCCGGAAGAGACGATAAGCCAATTGCGTTGACAACTTGGCTGGCCACTACAGACCTGCCGCCGTCTCCACCTTCTCCCACTCTGGGGAAATGTCTTGGCCATAAGTCAAAGCCCACTTACAAAACACTTCCGGTCCCTGGGTCGTTTCTGTGGATTTCCTATTATCCGCTTGTGGGATTTCTTGTGAATGCGGTCTATTTTTATAAGCTACTCTTTCTTTGAAAGGGCATATCAATGATTGATAGCGTGTTGTTGAGAGATTTTCAAAATGAATTTTAGCGTCTTACGGAATATTCTTGGATAAAAAGGAAAAAATAAAAAAAAAAAAAAAATTTTTTAGACTGAAATTCTTGGTCTTTAATTAAATCGGCTTCATATCAAGTAAAGATCTTCTTGGTTGTAAGCATGGAAAGTCTCGAATTTAAGAATAAATCTGCTTGAAAGTAAGCATGAATGGTTTCGATTTCAAGCTTTGATCTGCTTCAAAGTTAGAATACAAAGTCTCGGTTTCAAGAAAAGAGCTTCTTGGATTTAAGTAAAATATTCTAATATTTAAATTTTATTTTATTATGTTTATTATAACTGAAAATACAAAGGATTTTACATATTTAATACTAAGAACAGTTTTTCGGATAGTTTAACGGATATTACACACATATATCGGTCGCTGACGTCGACAGCAAGGTTGTCCCTTTGCAGATCTTTGAAGACGCCGATCCAAACGATAGCATGCATACCGTCACGTCGTCGATACCTTACTGGGAAATAATAAAAAAAATTATATTTTAACAATCCAAATAAAAATAATACTAATAACATATTCAACTTAACATACTTTTTCGCTTACCTAAGACTTCAGAGGAATAGTCTCAGTGCGAAACAGTATCTGCAGCCCGGTTGGCGGAATGGCTTCCTTTATGTCATCTCTTTTGACATATGTACTCTAAATTGTTGCGCCAGATTCTAATAAATTGAAAAGAAATAATACAAATTTTTTCAAACAAATACAAAGTTCTTTCGCCAACATAGCAGCACATACACTAACAAAAAGACTCGATACATACATACTAAGCATCTGTGTATGTACATTATTTAAATATCAGCACTTTTTCTCACCATTTATATATTTGAATGCCACTTCATTTGGCCCTCCTGATCGTCCGTTGGATTATTTTCACACATCAATTTTACAAATCTGCTTTCCTTGGCTTCTCATTTGCAATTGATTATCACCGCAGCGCCATAAGCAGAGCTGCGATTTTCAAAGCAGTCGTCGCTCTTGCTGCATCGTAGCAGCCGACGCGATGGCGTTGCTGAGAGCGAGAGCGAGAATTGCTCCCATTTTTTGCTCGCGCTCTTCGCTTTTGGCTTCCCGCACATCCCTCGCCCACAAGTTCAAAGGTGAGATCAATTGTCTTCTCGTATTCGAGCAGTTTTCGTCTTATATAAATTGAAGCCTATTTCAGTCTCGCCAATTCGTGCTAATTTTCTCTGGGTGTAGTGTATTTATACCAAGGGAAAGGCAAAGTCTAGCGAAAAAACCTATAATCGAATATGAACCAGCAAAATGTTATTGAAGTGTATTAAATCTATCTAAAATCGTGCCACGAATTACGTGATTCTTTATTAATTTAAATACACTCAGAAATAAAACCAAGAACTTTGTTCTTGAATCAAGTACAAACGGTGTCAATAGTACGGTAAGTACGAAAATACTTGATTCAATTACAAAATTCTTATTTCAAGTACGATTTGTTTTAAGACTATTTCGGGATATTTTAAGTACATTTCGAACTTTTATAAAATCTTTTTGTTCATACCATAAGCTTCTTATGGTCTGAAGTACAACACAATTTACTCTCAAAATAAGTTCAAAATGTTCTTCATCTAAAAAATTCTAAAGTCAAACCCCAAACATTTTTTGAAACAAAATAATACTTCAAAATATAAGTACAAAATGTTCTTCGATTAAGACTAATAATATTCTAAGCTTTCCCAATTTGTACTTAAAACTAGGTCTCTGTAAATCAAAATACAGAGGAAATGAATTAACCAAAGACCAAGAAGTTTATACTGTAGGTCAGAAATCTTCCTTCACTCCATAACCAAAATGTTAGAACCAGGAGGGAATTTTAAGAACAGATTGAACCTAAAATAATTCGCATTATCCGGAGCACACTATTTTGGAGCTCACATTGTAAGTCTTATTTTGTACTTGAACCAAGTACGATCTTTTCTTAAATTTGTGGGCCTAAACGTTATTTTAAATTATATTAACAGTCGTTGTTCTATTTTAGAATGTTTCGAACTCAATTTAAACAGGGCTGCAAACCCCTCTAAAATCGGAAGAGGTTCACTCTGGGGTTCGAACCCGCGAAACTGTTCGGGTTCGGGTTAACGGAGCGGGTTCAGAAGGTCGGTGAACCTAGGTTCGGGTTCGAACATGGGTTCAGAAAGATTTTGTTTTTGCTAATTCAAAAAACATGAATATAAATCGGTTAATTAGAGTTATTTTGAATATAATATTCGAGCTTTGTTTAAGTAGTTCATGGATAAAACAAATTTAACTGACCAAAAAAAATTCGACAAAATTCGAAATTCAACATATGCGACTTTTTTAGTTCTTTACAATGATAGTTTACCCAAAACTTTAACTTTGAGACATTAAAATTGTTAGGCAATCTTTGAATTCCTCCGAAAGAAGCTAAGAAATCGTTGATTATGTATTTGTCAGAATTCTTAATTTTCTAGATCCTAAGCTAAAGACTCCAATTCATGTTTATAAGAATATGAACTTGGGGAAGAACCATTGATGATTTTATTCATTAGTTTCTTTTGACGATTATACAATTTAGCAATTTGTCTCTTTGCAAGCAGTTTGTTCTAAAGACAACAAATTAAGTTTCTTGAGTCCAACAAAAAGATATAAGAATTGGGATTGAAATTAAAGTGGGCGAACGTTTTTCCAAGAACTTTCTAAATATGTACGAACATTTAAACCTTAAAACATCAATACAAGAACCTGTATGTTTGGAATTACGCATTTATACCGAAAAAAGCAAAAAATCACAATTCTTTGGTCAATTTAAGATGTTTTAGTATCAAAAAATATTACACACAGAATTAATTTTATTTTTAAATAATAAGTGTTGCGGACACTTTCGGATTCTTAGAAGCTGGCAAAAGCGAAAAGTAAAACGTGAAAAATTCGTGTTTCGATATTCACATTGCGGAAGCTCCGAACAGTTCGATAGGCATTTCACAATCGATAGTCGTCTAGGTCAAAGCGGCAACGCATGGTTTTTATTATTATTGAAGTATTTTTTTTTAACCGAACCCTTTTATTTTTTCGCCCGGTTCGGTTCGGGTTTGTGTTCAACTCCGAACCGGATTGCACCCATGAATTTAAGTACATCCAGCAACAAACTTAAAGTACAAAACGGTATAAATTCTGTCCCGATAGATCTAGAACTCTGCCGGTCGTTTTTTTCTGAGTGCAGCTTTGAAAAAAGTGAGTGATGGTTTGTAGTCTTTTACTTAACAGCTTAATGCAATCTTCAGCGGTCTTTGCCTGCTTACTGCCAGCCAGCAGCTGCCTCCTTATTCCAGTTCTGCCAAAACAGCTGGAGAATTCCAAAGAGAATTAACAGCAAAAATGGAATGGAAAACGAAATTTAAGACACATTTTTGAAAAGCTTTTCTTAAAATAAGGCGAGTCGCATTTGATCCCATTTTAAGGGCGAATTTCTAAATTTGCGAGTTGTTTTTAAAGTGCGTGATATAAAGCTGTTGCGAACAGTAGTTCAGTAGAACGCAATCAGTCAAAATTTCCGTGCAGCTTGCATGCATACCTCATTTATGCGTTAAAACTTTTGGCTTTGGTGTAAATCAAAAATAAGGAAACTTCTATCCATTAACATTTCTGATTCAAACACATCCATTGAAAAAAATCAACAAAAATCAGATATTTTGGATCAATTGGTATAATAAAAATATTCATTTCACAGTTTGGGGTCTGGATTTAAGCTTTTAAGCATTTCACATAGGCTCAAACTTTATTTTCTGTTATCCGAAAAAAGAAATCTTCGACCCACAAACGTATATGTTTCAATTATTTATGTATGCTTAACGGTCCATAAACTTTGCAGATATTTTATCAACAAGATATTTTAGTAAGTATATAATATATATTTTTTTAGGGCATATGCGAGTAAACTACGAACGAAAAAACAAACAAATTATCTGAAACCTTTCCCACCCCCACCACAGTATCAAACTTGAGAGTAGCTTTCTTTCTTCTTCTTAGTCACTTCACTCCTTTTTTTTTTGGGGCATTCGAAATGTTATTTTCGTTTTCGGCTGGGCACTTGTTGCTTGGAGGCGGGGGAGCTGCTTTTGCACTTCTCGTTTGCCGGGGGTCTATTTTCGAACACACACAAGTTGAAACTTTAGCTGGCGTTTGTTGTTTGTAGTTTTTTCGGTGGTTGTTCCACCACAAACCCTTCAAAAGGCACAAAAAGAAATGCGTCACATATTGCAAGGGGGCGAGAAGGACCCTTGTTGTTTTTGTTAAATTTTGCAGAAAGTCGTCACCGCCCCGCAACCGTGTTTCCTTTTTTGGCATTGGAAAAGTGTGTGGCTTGGTGGTTTTTCTACCAGTTTTTTGTTTAGCCTTTTGGGTATTTAAACTAAGCGGATTGTGTGGGTGACATGAGTAGGTGTTAAGTGGCTTTGTCACTTGCCTAGTAGTCAGAGTGGGATCAGAGCATGGAAACTTCATCTGGTTTCCAGTTCTGTTGTTGCTGTTGCTGCTGCTGCTGTGCAGTGGTTTATTGCCTACTTATGGGCATAAGAGGGAAACTCGAACTGGAATCATTTTGCACTCAATTTAAGCATTTAATTGCTTTTTGCAATCATTTTACCAGAAACTCGAAGTTAAATCTCAGAAAATTAATCAGTTTGTCTACTCGGGTGTGTGTGTGTGTGTGTGTTGTGAGTGTGAGCGAGAGTCAGAGCAATTAATCCTACTCAAATGACTACACAGAGAAAAAATAAAGAATTGTAGTCTTTGGAATTATTTGAAAATTACCGAAATATTGATATTTTAGTGTTAAGGTATGTTTAAGAAATCGTATGGTGGTTACACGACAGACTCTGTAAACACAATGGATGAAATAGACAGACAGAGAGATAGAAAAACCCGTATCGACAAACCCAGTAGAGACAAACCGTTTAGAGACGTTGTAAATAGAAACCGTGTGTAAATAGAAAACCTAAAACCCACGTTTATGGAATATTTTTTGAGTACTATGTAAAATTTACGGTTTACAAACTGTTTAACAATATTTGTAATCAGGGCTTAATCCCGAAACGAATTTCGGTTCCGGTTCCGGTACCGGTACGTCCCGAAATGAATGTTTCGGTTAAAGGTTCTATTTCGGTTTTCATTTAATTTCGGTTTCGGTTTCGATACGGTACCCGGATTTTTTGTTTCGGTATACCGGTATGTACCGGTACGTACCGATATAAGTAATACTTATTTTTAATACTGAAAAAATTAACTTCAGAGATAAATCTTAATCATTTTATTTCCGTTTAATAACACGAATCAAATTTCAACAAAATTAATGGTTTTACATTTAAAGTAAAACTATATAGACTTCATATTTCGTATTTCTTTACGTAGTAAACATGTATGATCTAATAATTGCATTATATGCTTATAAATATTAGCAGCCCTGTTCCGAGTTCTGAGTCGGTTTTCGTGTAAATGTTTGCAAGTGGAATACCAATTGGACAATTTTACATGAAAGTTAACAATGAGATCTATGGTTACTAGATCCGATTTGAAGAAAATCGGAATTTCTTAAGCAATTGAAACCGACTGCTTAATGTCAAGTGGAATCAATTCGTCAAAAAGAAACAACCCGATCTAGTAACCACAGACATTCTTCGCACCTTCCATTTTGGTTTGTAAATTTGAAATAAGAAAAGACGACGTTTACACGGAAACCGACTCGGAATTCGGAACAGGGCCGTATATTATGTATTATACGTTTTCGAATTTTATACGTCCACTATATAGAATTCTTGTGATCTGCTCCCAGTAACATAAGTGCAGTCAATGTGGTTGAGTCCATGCAACTTCTTAGCGGATTTATTACAGAGAATAGGCGCTCCCCGCTAAGCTGCGTAGCTGGAACAGAAAAACAACTTTTGAAATCTCATACAATTGTGGGAACTTTGTGGAGGATTCTGACCACCAGTTAAGAATGTTTTCATGGTTTCGAACACGTTTAAGTCCGAGAAAAGTGTTAGTGGAATCCAGTAGCTTATTTGTTGACACAATTGATGTATTATTATTACCAAGAATCTTTTCCTGCAAAATCACATATGCCTGAACTTCTTTGGCGCAACCAGATTAAGGAGTGATTGATCAGCAAACGACGAAATTTTTTTAGAAATATTTAGTAAAAGATCGATACAAGTATTTTTTGCTCAGTACTTAGCGTTACGTTATACCTAGAGTCCAAAAATATGCCACATAAAAAAGGATTGTTTTCAAAAAGGATTTCTCTAGCTTTTCTATTTCGTATCATTTATTAACTAGCCTTTTGCTACCATTTTTGGCCGCTTATACTAGTGCGAAGTATTAGGTTTAAGAGTACTTGGCAGTGTCTTTAGGCCTATCGATAATGTCGCGGTGAGTTGAGTTCCTTGGGTAAGACTCTCTTTAATCTTCTCCTACTTGAATGGAGTAGTAATTTTTTTAGCCATATGTATGCACATATTTTAGTTTGCTGCCAAAACAAATCAATTATAGTAAGTTAAGCGCTCTTTACAATATGCGAGATAGTCTTGCAAGTGTCATTTTACATAGGGACTCCTAAAAAAGTTGCAAGAAAATA